>PVKA01006710.1:0-81986 GCA_004027165.1 Ctenomys sociabilis | reverse complement strand
GATGACACAACTTTAGTGTCTGCTTGCCTGGGTGTGCTGGAATTTGGGTATTTTACACACGGGGCTGACAGTGTGTGTGGGCTGTGGCAGACTGGCCCATTGGTAAAGGAGTCTTGTGACAGCATGGTCACTTACCCAGGAGTCACAGTTTAGAAATTGCCTGCTGCTTTCTCCACAGTGTCAGCTGCATTGTTGGTTGAGGGGTCCAGCAAGCAGGCCTGGCCCACAGATCTCTGGTGTCTTGGCTCTATGTTCTTGGCTCACAGGCTGCGCCTCCTGCGACTTCCCTTGTGTCTCTCCCCTGACTTCCCTGCAGCTCTGATATTTTAACACCTCCAATTACTGTCAGCTCACTTTACAGGCTGATTTTAAACCCTTTGCAGAGCAGAGCCTAGACTGCTGCTGCCGACACAATTTCCCACACCCTCTCTCTCACAGGTTTAATTAATATCCACAGACAGTCGCCTAGAGACAAAAACGGGAGGAAAAGATACAATTTCAGCCAAGCAGTTGATGTTTCTCACAATACAAGTTTTCCTAGGAGACATTCTTGAAAGGGGATCTATTTGTAATGAGTTCAAAACATAAAGTGAACTAACTAAGAAATTGAAAGGCACGCTTCAGACAGTCCTGCGTTGGCATATGGACAATGCACAAAGACAACTTAAACGGGTGGTAGTGGCTGGTCCCGGCTCATGGAAGGCTGGTAAAATGGCCAGGATGCAAATCGGCAATTTTAGATTTGGTGATAAACAGGGAATTTTGTCTTTTGTAGCCAAAGCAAACAAAACTGTACTAAAATAATGAGAAGTGAGTAGTAAAGGGAGAGGCAAAAAAGAGATTGTGGAAGGATTTAATTGATAGTTGTGAGTTAATCTTCCGGTCACTGTTGACTGATCTAGCGTCCTTGGGAAGAGGTCCCCTCCAAAGTACTTTGTAGCTATTTGTTTGTTTAAAATATTATGTATGTGTTTCTTGAATTAGGAATTTTGTTTTTACTCTCCATTTTCATGCAACCGACCCTGGGAGGGTTCTTACACATCTCCTTAGCGTCTGCGGAGTTTCGCCTGATCTTTCTGCACCGTATCGTGTGCTCCTGCAGCAGGGCGCCGCATCTTTATTGCTTTCATGCCACTTCACCAGAGCAGAGCTTCATGGAAGTGAGCAATCTGTCCAGCACCGCTCAGGCCTCCTGGCTTGAGGACCTGGAGTTGAGCCCTTCCCACTGTGTCAGGAAACTCGCTAGAGGCCAGGTGTGCATCTCACAGGAGGTGTTGTTGGCTGCATTTTATAACTGAGGAGACGACATGCAGCCGGTCAGAGGTAATCGTGAAAGTCCGGCTCTCTGTGCCCTCTGCTTCCCGTCAGTCCCATGATTCCCCTTCCATGGCTGGGTGGTGCTTGGTAGGTATTGTCCTGACAGCAGCAGAAACAACGGACACTTGGCCTTCTGCAGCACAGGACTCAACTCTGTGCAGTGTGGCATTCTGAGCACATCATAGATTTCACTCTTTCTCTTTCATGAGGAAGCTACTTCCAGATTTATGGATTCAATCAACTGTGGCTCCAAGATAAAAATTGCTTCTGGGTAGAACATGTACATATCCTTTCCTTGTCATTATTCTCTGAAGAATACAGTTTGACAACAACTAACATAGTATTTCTACTGTTCTACACAGTATACATAATCTAGAGAAGATTTGAAGTTTATCAGGAGTATCAGTACGTTACACGCAATTACCAAGCTGGTTTATGTGAGAGACTTGAGCCCCTGTGGATTTGGGGGCCCTGTGAGTCTGACAGATCCCTGGAGAATGCCAAGGGATGACCTCAAGTTTGTCATTCTCATAATTTTCAAACTAGGAAACTGAAGCTCAGAGGGATCAGATAATTGACCCAGGGTCATGTGCCATTAGGTTGTGGAATGGGAATTCGGGCCCAGGGTGTCTTAGTCTACAATTGACAACTACCTGTTCTGTTCCAAGAACAAAAGGGAAAAAGGAAACAAATCAAAGCAGCCTAGGGCTTTCCTTGGAATTTTTTTGTGGCTAATATTTTTCAGAATAAAGCAGTACTTAATTTGATCATTGAAGATCAGATATGTTGAATGCCAGGAGCAGGAGCTGGAGAGAATGGAAAGCCAACACTCTTGGCAAAGGGAGTGACCTCTGTCAGAGCATCGTACTGAGCACGGCACGCAGCAGCCAAATCTTCCTCATCACTTCTGACAGCAGATCAGACACATTTATTAAAAGCCGCCTCCATTAGAGCCTGGCAGGGCTGACAAAGATAATAGCATGAAAGAGCTCTTCTCTAAATACTGTTGCGTCACTCCGATTTTGGCTGAGGTGTTTTGCATTTTGAAAATTGGGAAGCACCTTTATGAAAATATCTCTAATCTTTATATCTTTTTTTAAACTGACAAAAATCTCTTGTGATTCTGAAAGTCCATGGATGTGGGACAGAGTAAAATCATGCTTCCCTGGAAGAGCAGAGAAGAGGATAAGGCATAGCCCTGCTCTTCTCCTGCCACAGCGTTTTGTCAGTCAAGCCAGGTACGTGCATGCGTATAATCCTAGCACTGTGGGGGCTGTGGAAAATTGCTGTGAGTCAGAGATCAGCCTGGGCTCCAAAGTGAGCTTAAGGCCACGCTGTATTGCATAGTGAGACCCTGGCTCAAAAAAAATAATAATAATAAAAATTAAAATGCCACTCAGTCTTCTGAGTTTGAACAGTGATGAGAGAACCTGCTTTTGTCTGTGGAAGCTCTTGTTGGCCTAGGGCAGTTGTGCCCACAGACCCAGGGAGTGGTCAGGTAAAGGTGTCTAAGGATGTGTAGGGCCCCAATTTGGAAAAGGGTAATGTCCCAGAGAGCCCATCTATGCTGTTTGCGTAGCCCCCAATGTTTCAGAGCATGATGAAACTTTATGTAAAAAAATCAGAGCAGACTGCTGTATTTCCCTTAGGACTCTGAGGTTTCATGAAGAAGGAAAAAAAAATTTCATTTTTTTTTCCTGATTAAGATCTCAGAGATTGATGCAGACAACAGCTGCTGTGGTTTTGTTTTTTGGTTTTAAAGCTGCTGCAAAAAAACATGAAGGACTCCATAATTTAGATTAGACAGATGGCTTAACCTCCATGGACAGAGAGATAGGACTAAGCCTGAAGCACAGCCACTGGTTGTCTGCCGTGAACACACGTGAACCGGCGCAGTGCGACTCTGCCGGCACAGAGCCCTGACATGAGCTCATGGCAGTCTGAGGTCACTTGGCAGGAAAGAGGAAACAAGGGAAAAAGGGGGAGTCTTGGGTGCCAACTAACCCAGGGAGGAACCCATTTTCTCCGCCTCTGTTCTTCCACAACCAGGAGGAATCCCCTTGGCTCCTCTGTTCTTTTTTTAGATTTGCAAGAGGAATTGTTTAGCACATGTTTTTGAAGGCACAGAACAGTCCCATTCACTTATTTGTACCAACTTGTGCGTTTTGACAAGCCATGGGGCTCTGTGACCCCCACCTCTCCCATGCTGTCCCTTTGCAGGCATATCCTCCTCGCACTTCCACAACCCGATTCCATCACAGATCTCATCTCTGTTCTCTCGTTTCCCTGAGATGTTACAGAGAAGGGACCACGGAAGATGCAATATTTTGCATCTGACTGGTTCTTTGTAGTGGGTTTCCAAAAGGCAGGCAACTTACTACGCTAGCTGAATTAAACTAGCATAGTGCTGGGTGCAGGAGGCCCACCTGAGGGCTATTGCCAGCAGCATAAAGGCAGAACAGGAGAAGTTGCCAAAACGCTGTTAGGGATGCTTTTTGTAGAAGCTATTGGCAGCTGCTAGCCAGCTTGGGTTGTCTGCTGGAGGACCTCGTCATGCTGGCTTTCCCGAAGCACTTTGGAGAAGCTTGGGTCCTCATCTTGAACTGCTTCCTGGCTCTGGAGGGGAAGATGGTGCCCTGCTCAGCCTCATGAAGCTTGTCGCATTGGCTTTCTTTTTTTTTTTAATTTTATTTTTTTTCATTTATTTTTATTTTATTAAAATACAAATGTCAATCAGACAGTTTCAAGACACTTTAACCATACAGATTCGATGAATTAATACATTGCAAACTGTTTTCATAACGTTTTGGTATTGTACAAGGTGCATACATGATATTATATTTACAGATATTATTTTAGCAGATATCTCTTATCAGTGAATTAAGAGTGTAGTTGCTTACTTATCTTTTTTTTAATAGCTGAATTATATCAAAAATTAAATAATTATTTTAAAACTAACTCTGAATGTCGACATTTGTTGTCTATTTCTTCTTTTTTTTTTTTTTGGCGGAACCAGGGATTGAACTCAGACCCTTTGCGCTTGCCAGGGAAGCGCTTATTCCACTGAGCCATCTCCCGGGCCCCCGCATTGGCTTTCTTGATGAGAACTTGGCTTTCCTCATCGCTGGAGGAGCTCGGGACCTCGCGGTTGCTGAGGATGACTGTGGTACTTTGGGGGGAGCTCTGGTGCTTACCTCGAGCTTCCTAGCTCCAGTTCAGACCCCTCAGCCTGCATCACAGATCCTTCATCCTACTGGCCTAAACTTCCTAGTTTCCACCACTCACCTTTGGACCTTTCCATCACACATCCATGAAGTAGGCCTGCATGGGACTTTGTTGTAGGCTCTAGGCCTCCAGGTGGACTGGTGGGAGGCATTGTTATGAGCTCTAGGCCCTCAGCTGGATTCTTTAGTATTAGTGTGTGGATAGATTTCTGCACTTGGAGTATGTGATTCTTGGGTGGCTCATTATAAAATACTATTATAAAACGTGTCCTGTACCATATTGTTCACCTAGAAAAAACCCAAAACCCCAACATACTTACTATGAGGTGCTCTCCATTCCTCTGTACGGTGGCATGTAGTAGCCAGCACCTTGGGAGGCTGTATTCTCTGTGTGTGGGGGTCAGCGTTTGGTCTGTTTACTCACTCCCTGAGGATGTTTGGGTTGATTCCAGTTTGGAGTGGTTATAAATAAAGGTATTATAATCATTCATGCATAGGGTTTTAGGTGATTCCCTCTTAGTTTACATGGACAGAACTCCTTGATTTCTGTCCCTTTTTTTGTTTATCTCTTCTCTCCCACTTAATCAGTTTTGTGGAGTTTCTGGTTTTTGTTTATTTTTGGTACCAGAAATCAAACTCAGGACCTTGCACTTGCCAGGCAGGTGCTGTGCCACTGAGCTATGTCCCCGTCTTTCCCAATGTAATGAGAAGTGAAGGGAGGGAGGACAGACAGGGTCTCACAGTCATAGGCCAGATCCTGTTGCACCTCAAAACCTCTTAGATTTACTTTTGAAAGTTTGGGGGGCAAGCATAATAATTCTCTTGGTATCAGATAGCTGCAGCAGTGAGAGAATCAAAGCTGTCCTGTAGAGGGGACAGTTGACCATGGTAGGACTACCATTCATGTATTAAATATTTCAAAGTAATTAAGTTTGGAGTAGCAACACATACCTGTAGTCCCAATACTGAGTGAGCCTGAAGCAGGAAAATCACATGTTCAAGTCCCACATTTTGTGAGATCCTGCCTCAAAACAAAAATTTCCTAAAAAGGACTTCAGTCAATCAATCAAATGACTTCAAATTTACTATTTTTTTTAAATAAATGATACTGCATTTTAAAAAAATTTTATTTTCTTTTATTTTTTCAATGATACTGTATTTTATGGGCAGTAAGTTTCTCTTTCCCTTCAGCAACTATACTTAAGATCCTTAGAAGGCTGGCCATGCCACTCTGAGAGATGCTTCAGAACTGATGGTGTAAGAAAGTCAGAAATGGAAAATTATGACCCTCCGACACCGAGGTGCTGAAATTTAACAGATAAGCCCATACAAAAGGAGGAATAAATAGATGAAGAATAAAACTCCAGCTGAAAGCCCTGACAGAACCATGCACTGAGTGGGCGGGTGGGGAGGCCAGGCCCTAAGCGACTGCTCATATCAAATCAGATCTGCGGACCTCTCAGGATTTGTGGTCTAATCTCATTTTCTAGGTCAAGCAAGAGCTAATAGGCAGCCGTTTCAAAAGAGGATGAAAAGGAAAAATGGGTATGATTGATACAGTTCCTGTTTTTTTTAAGCAATTTTAATGTAAAATGGGAAGCATGCCAGATGGTGGAAGGAAGTGTGAGATAGCGGAGGGCAAGAGGGCAAGGCTTGGCAGGTCTGGAAGGCACTGGCAGTTTCTCCTGGTCATGTCAGGATAGTTTCTGATAAATATCTATATGCAGTTTTAGGAAACTTCCAGTTCCTATCTGTGATAGCATGGAGAAGGAATCTTTTAGTAGATGATCTTCACATACTGAATTTATTTTTAATGGATATATTTATGAGATCTGTAATACAGATGTACAATGTATGATGATCCAACCAGGGGGATTAATGCAGAAATCACTTTAAAAACTCATAATTTCTTTGTTTTAGCAGCAAAATCCTTCTCACTTTTAAAATGTGAGGTCAATTTAGTGCAGTGTAGAACACTAGAGTGCCTTCTGCATTTCTGTACCCACTGACCATCTTTGCCCGTCTGCCCTATTCCTCCCAGGCTCTAGGGGCCACTGTGCTTCTCTCCACTTCTACAAGGGCAGCAGCTTTAGCTTTCATATCTCTGGAAACATGAGTGTTTTTTTCTGTGCCTGATAGTGTTTCACTTGAGACCATGTTTTCAAGGTTTATCCACATTGCTACAAGTACTGAGGTGCATTGTATTTTATGGTTGGACAATATTCCATGGTTTTCCTATATCAACTCATCGTGATATGTTTTTTATCCAAATAGTTGGCCAGATAGTATTATTTCTCTGCCAGATCTACAAAAATATTTCAAAAACAAAATACTTACTTTAGAAAAATTAAGGAATGATGTAGCAGTTTTTCAAAGTGTAAAAAGGTGGAAATATTATTGAAAACTGCAGTGAGAAAAAAATTAAAGTTTTGTTTCAATTGTATATGATTCAAATTATACAAGGAGCTGTAAGTCATAATTCATGGTGAACATAAAAATCATATTGAGGGAAAAGTAAAACTGAAAGAGTTTCTAGAACTAATTTATGATAGAAGAAGCAGTTCAGGGAAAGTATAGCAATACTTTGGATTTTTCATGAGATTAAATTCTAACTAGTGAACATAATAAGTATCAGCTCCACCTGAAAATGCTTAGCTGAGTATTGCTTTCTTCTGTGAGTTGAAGATGAGTTTCTCTTTGTTGGATCTGGACTCCACGAGGAGCTTGCAGAGTGGAGCCTGAGAGCCACTCTAGCGCACTGCTTGTGTTGTGAATAAAGCATTATTGGGACGCAGCAATCCCTATTTGTCCAGTTTGTGTCTGCAGCTTGTGTTCACATTATCGTGCACAGTGGGCTAGATGCTGTGGCCCACAAGGCCTATTCCTTAGCGTTGGACTCTTAAGACAGAGCTCTGGAGTCCAGGTTTCTCTGGTGTACAGGAGTGTTTTAGTCTGGATTCGTATCCTGGAGCCACGATATTGACCTCATTAACAGAGACTGAATCACATGCACAGAACTCCTAGGACACTACAATTAAGACAAAAGAGCTCCACTTTGGTATTTTACAGCCAGAAATTTAGCTGCTAAGGGAGACAGAGTGCATAATACTCTGGTTAATGGTTTCCACTCAGCAAGTGAACGGTGTTTATGGTGTCGTTTGGAATGCACAAGGTCCAGGCAGGGGCTCCCTGGATCCCTCCCCTGGCTGATGTTGGCCGTTCTCATTTGCCGGTTTCTCTCAGACCCATTATTTTCCTTCCTCTGTGAGGAGCATTTTAGGCTTTCTTGCCAGCTGGTCTCTGAGAACACGAGCACTGGGAGGCACTGATGGAAGGCTGAGGACGGGAGAATCAGACACCCTTTCTCTTCTCTACTTGGTGCATCTCTGTGGAAGAATGCTCCTGTTTTTGGTCCAGATCCCATCAGCCTCACATTGAGGCATCCCCACCAGTCCTGTGGGAGGGAGAACTTCCTAATAGTGCTTGTTGTTGCCTGGCCTCAGCCTCTTGTCTTTGGCTTTTCCTCGTGACTCAACTTCATTTGTTTGAAATACTTAAGATTGGTTTTATTTTCTGAAACAAACCAAACTGATATAGGCATTGAACACTCTGTCAAGAATAATCCTGGAGTTACCTATTCACTTTTTGCCATCAAAATTCCTCTTTTATTTAGTCACTGAGCCCATGCCCCTAATTAACAATTGGCGCTGTCACTGCATAGCCAGCGAGGCCAGCTTGAGCACCAGTCTTCATGACCATAATTTGCACAATGCCAAAATGCAGCTCTCTGTGCTCATGATAGTGCTTAATATCAGCTGGTCTGCAGATACTGTACTTAATTCATTATTATTTTTGGAGAGTTTATTCTCAGTGTTGAGGATAAGTAATTACCTTCAACTATGGCAGGGCCCATATATATATTTAGCAGTATCTCCCTCTACTACGCTCAAACTACCAGGCTGTTCTGCTTGTTCCAAAAATACAGGAAAGCAAGAATCTCAGGGAAAACCCTATATTTCTGGGGTGTTCCTTTACCTGCTCCACCTGTGCCACCCTCACCTCAGTGCTGCTGCCCCTAAAGCTTCCCCCCACCCACCAGACTGTTCTCCAGAACACTTTTCCTGCCCTTGCTCAGCCTAACCAGACCTGGTCATCCTTTGTGTCATAGCTGAGATGTCATTGTCCGTTGTCCTCACTCTTCCTTAGCCAGGACTATAGAGAAGGCTACGCAGCATGGCTGGTCAGGCCCCAAACAAAAGTAGCTGCAATTTAAATGTAAAAACGACACTTTTCTGCTGTTTTCTCCATTTCTTTCACTGCGCATGATGTCATTGGCCTATTCCGTGTTGGAATCCAGGTGATTTGAACAGCAGTAGGAAGTGTGAGAGGTAATAATGAATGCTATGATGTCCTATCTCTTTGCAGAATTCTTTCCACCCATATTATTTTTCTTCATCCTGGGGGGGGGCACATTTTTACCTTCATAAAAAGCAAGAAACCAAAGCAAAAGAATGTTGGGTCAGATACGGGGTGGTCTTCTGACAGTTTGCTCCAAGATAAGACCTGCATCTGGACCTGTGTTTTGGGTTAGATCCAGAGTTTGGGAGGAACATGAAGGCCATGCTGCCTCCTCAGGTGTTGCATTTTCTGCTTTGTGTTCTTTTCTCCCAGACAGTCATTCTTGCTTTCATTGGCCCTGCTCAGGAAGCCAAGGAAGACAGGTGGTAGCCGTGGGCAGGTCTTCCTCTCTATCCAAGCCTGTTTGCCATTGCTCCTTTTTCTTCCTGTGTGTCCTGGGTACCAAGTCCCTACTTCTTCTGCTGGAACTGGGACTTACATGGTGGGCAACAGACAGCACTGCCCACTAACATGGCGGCCTCATTGCATTTCTTCAGAATCACAGATGTGACCACCAGTGATGGTATTCCCATCAGGTAAGGTGGATAGCAATGACAGACATAGGTGAAAAAATGTGAAGTGAAAGGGGAAAAATCCAGTGTTGAAGGTGTAGGCAGAAGGATATAAAATAATTGCTCTTAAATATGAATACTCTCTTTGCTTTGAGACATTGACTCAGCTAGTACAAGAAGCAGCAGACTGTTGTTCTGCTTATAACAGCACCACGTAAACATGAGCCCAAGGACAGAAGGAACCTTGAACATGGATGGGAAATTCAGTGGACACTCTTGAACTCTGTGCTATAATTCAGTTTTATTATCTTTGAGCAGAGAAACTATTTTAAATATAACTACATCTGTGATTGCCTTGATGGTGTGAGGATGTTTGTACTATTATGTCATTAAATAGTAGAATGTTCCAGAAAGACAAATTAGCAAAGATGAGATAAATTATAAATACTTGTGTTAGTTTTTCTTTCCCTTTGGTTCCCCTGAAAACACTCATGCTCAAACCACAGAATGTTGCAGAACATTGTTGGGTATGAGCTTCTTTCTTCATTCTGTATGCAGTCTGTTCCTCGTATCCTTTAGTAGTGTAAATTGAACCGTGGCAGAGGTTCCCTGTGGCACAATTATAGTGTTACAAGTAGACAAAGTGCCTGCTGCTAAGCCTGGAACCCCACTGGTCCATGTTTCACATCAGCAGCATCTGCACTGACCAGGAGCGTGCTCACAAGCAGTCTCAGGCCTCTGACCTCCTGAATCAGGCTGCTTTATAACAGCCCCCTGCCCCAGTGGCAGATTAGACAATGTGTGAAGAGCACGGGCATAGAAGCTGTGTGAGGTTACAGCAGAATTGCTCACTGGCATTTCATTCCCTTCCCTCTCTCCTCCTCACCAAAATAAAAAACAAGTGTGACCCGAACTCAACAGTGTCAGCCTTGATACTGTAGCTCTCAGTTTTGGGGACTTAAGTGACATTTATTCTTGAATAATGAATGGAATAAGAGCTTCCATCACAATCCCTGTTGACTCAAAGGCTGTGCTTTTCAAAAGTGTGTAGGTGGCGCTTACCCATAAATTGATCCAAGTGCCTCCTAATAATGTCCTATCAAGAGCCATTGGATGGGAAAGTTTTTGTAGTAGGAGAGTATTGCACTCAGAAACCACATGTTTACATCTATACTGTATCTTAAACTCTAGGCCAAAATGTTTCAAGCTTTTTCCAAAAATAGGTTCCCTCCCTCCTTTCCTGCCAACTTCCTTTGGTTTCCTTCTTTTGTCTTGTACCTTTTCTCTTGAGATGATGCAAAATGTTTGAGTTCTTCTCAATTCTTAGGCATCAAGCTGTGTGTTGCTTGGAATCCTCATTGTATACAGCTTTTTATGTTTTTGTTCATCAGTTACAAATTTTAAAGAATAAAGCCCTCAAGTGGTGTTAAAAATTAAACTGAGAACAGTACCTAATTTTCTTCCATTTTTGAAAGGGACACCACAAAATTCACCCAGAGTAACTAGAGAAATATGTTCCTTTTATTGTTTGTTCTGTCTCATGGTGGAGACTTGCAGTATAATGGGAGGGACAGAAGCCAGTTTAGTTCATTGTGGAAAGCACATGTCGGCTGTATGCCAATGGGAGAAAAAACGTGTATGTGTTTTGCATAAAAAGATCTTTTTTAAGACCCTTGTGATTTGGCTTCTTTTCTGTGCTTTTAGAGGTGTTGCCCACCTTATCGTGGAATGCCTTTACAAGAAATTATGCCTTTGGACTTAAAAATGGAAATCAAAGCAGAAAGCTCTAAGACCACGTTTTAGTAGTATATACTTAAATCCTTTAGCAAACAGCTAATTATGTAGTAATATTGATTGATCAAAGAAGTCATTCTTGATCTTAAGACTAACAAATTTCTTTCTTCAACAGTGAGCTACTTTATGCTCTGAATTAATCAAACGGTACCATCTCTGATTGTGATCATGACAAGACAGTCACTAAGTGTTCGGCTTAGAACTTTCTGATTCTTTGCATATTGGTCTGATTATTTCTGCAGCGGAGGCTTACCCAGCCTCACATGGGGTTTGATGAATCCAAGAAATAGTCTGGTCACTTACTGCAGGTAACAGAGAAGCTAATCTGCTTGGGTTCCACCTCCCAGCATTGGCACTGCTTCTATAGTTTCTCTCTGTTTTCTCACAAAAGATTTCGTATTAAAAATGTTACTAGCTTGACAATGATTTCAAGGGTTTGCATAGGAATATTTTATACATTACCCTGTATATAGAACATTATTTTATACACAAACAAACTTATCCATTATTAAAGTCCAAATAAAAAGTGAATTACTCAAGCCTGTATGTATTTGCAAGTAATTAATCTAAATCAATCATAAAAAGATATGTGCTATATTGTAGATATGTATCACTAATAATTCAGGTTGTATACTAATTTACATTAATGTCCAATCAAATATTTTGCATTATGGTTTGTGATTTGTCTTTAGTGTTTTGGGGATAGATCTCCTTTGAAAATCCTCTAAGATACTGGAAAGAATTGCTATTGCAAAGATCTTTCAGTTTTCTAAATTGTCATAGCAATATGGCTACATAGGTGGTATGACTCTTACTTAGAAAATTTTAGAATGTATATAATTGATTGAAAATTTTAATATGTGGGCTCAAGAGATAGCTCAGTGGTACAGCACCTGCCTGGGAAGTGCAAGGTCCTGAGTTCAATTCCTGGTACAAAAAAAATTAATATGAATTCCTTGTACAGATAACTGGGTTAGTATGAAGATGGATTTGAATCGGTGTTTAAGACACTTCAAGAGTGTAAACTAACCGACGAATTATATAAGGTGGTATGGATCTCTTTTGGTTCGATTGTTCTCAGTGCAGTGATCTCTTTCAGTACCATCTCTGTAGGAATGAACATTGCCAGCCCTGCAGAAAAGCAACTGGCCTCACAGGTGGTGGAGATCTGCACCTTTAAGGTTAGTGTATAATTGCAGAGTGTTCAGATTACTGAGGAATGGGTTAAATTTTTATACGTGTCTTGAACGAGTGATAGTTTTTAGCAATTGCACCCTGCTCCACTGCTCTGGCACCCACAGGCAAAAGGTCAGAAGAGAGAGAACTGAACAGCAGGAGGAAGAAAGGCATGCTGATTCATCCCTCTCCACCTTGAACCCCCTTGGATGAGATGAATCAGATCCTATCTAGGGAGAAGGGTTAGAAGGCATCCAGAATGAAAGGTGTGAGCAGATGAAACCGCCCATGCAGGGGAGGTGCCGGCATGTGCCGTCTCCACATGAACAGCTACAAGAAGGAAGCCTTTTCTGTGGCTATGTACTAAAGATCTAGATTCCAGCCTGTTTCGACATCAGAAAAGAGAAAAGTATGCTAATTCCACATCAACTCTACTGGAGCAAGGAGGAAACTGTATGATTTTGTGTGCTTGGAGGGAGGCCCTACAAATAGAAGGAGGTGGCACTTGATGGGCCAACAGAAATCAATATTGGTATTATAACCCAGAGACTCTGAGGGCATCATGGTTATTGTGCATAGATTTGAACTCATGGGTAGAGGTAATTATTATTAGATGGTTACATCCAATATATCTTGAGTGAGGAATATATAAAAATGATGTGGTGTTTTTATACAATTGAGTATTACTTAGCTATAAAAACAGATAGACTCAATGCTTTTATAGATAGATACAACTAGAGACCATACTCACAAGTGAAATAATTCAGACCCACATGTGTAAACATCATATTGTCTTTCTAGTGAAAGAACCTGAAAGAATAAATAAAATCTGAAATGTACAATAGATACTGTAACAGGGAAAGAAACTGTTCAAAGGGAAGGAACAGCTAGGATGAAGAAAAGGAGAAAAGAAAAGAAAGAAAGGGGAAAATATATCCATACATACATGATAGCTTGGATAACATTGCTGATTTCTACTGGTCTATTGAAAGGAATTGTTCATGCTTAAATTTTTTCTTTTTAATATTTTTGAAAAATTTTACATGCTTGTATCTGATAATCTAAACTGCTACTTTGAAGACAATATGCAATATAACAACCATGTTGAATTCCTATCATTTTATTTGTGAAATTCTGTATCATTTCCAAAGGTTGTCTTAAACTATTTTTTCTTCTCTTTAAAGGCAAAAAAGAACCATCCCTTAAGTGTATTAGGTTAGCACTTAAACCTTACTATAGAAAACTAGAAATGTAGTGCAAACAGCCAGGCTTTACTTACTATATTTAATTATGAAAACAATTTTTGTTTCAAGTAGTTTTAAATTATAGTTGTTTGATATTTGAGAGATGCAGAAATACTGAGATATCGGGACTCAGGAGAAGCTTCCCTGGTGCAGATCTCTCCTGCACTGTCTTTCCTTGCCTCTGTACTTAATTTCATGACCACACCTTAGATAGCAACAAGCTGAGATGAAAAGGCTCATTCATGGCTGAGACCAGAGAATTATTTTTAACTGCAAGACATGAAGTCCCCTGATACATGTGGAACTTCTGCACAACTGTCAGGCTGGTAAACTTGTCATTTCCAAGGCCACAAATGCCACACCCTCTGTCTTGACTATGATTCAGCAAATAATGCTTGAAGGCACTACCTATGACTGCATTGATAATCTCTTCCCTCTCCCTTCCACCCACTATCATTGCTACTCTTTGTTTTCCTCTCATTTTGAGTTACTCTTCTATAAATATGAACTAACTTTACATTATACTATAAATATGAGTATATTGTAAAGTTAGTTCATGAGCTTATCTGTCATGGAGAAAAGTCACGTACAAAGAACTCTCATCACGGTCCTTGACTATAGATATCTGTATTCCCAGGCTGCAGACCACATTAGAAGTGTACATAGTAATCCTGGTTAAGATCATCCTAGTGCCTACTGTATACCAGAGGAGAATGCATTTTCTTACCTAGTTCATGAAATGTCAAATCCAAGTTCTGCCACTTACTAGCTATATGACCTTAGTTTTTGTCAGATACAGAAGGAGAAAATTACTACCATTTAGTGTATAAGATAGCTGTAAGCATTAAATAATTTATGATATGCTAAGTACTTAGAACAGAGACTGATGCACAGCAACTGTTCAATTTGTGTTTCATGGTTCTTAAGTAAGACTTTAAAAGTAGAGCATCAGAATAAGAAGAAATATTGAATTGGTTTAAATGGGGGCTCTATTTTTTTAACTTTGATTGGATCTGTTTATGGAGCCACCAGTCAATTGCCAAGGACCTTTTGTCAATGAATCCTGATGAAATGATTCTTATACATCAAGGAGCAGAAGATAGAGCCAAGATTTTCTAGATAGAGTATGACTGTAAGTTACTTCGCTCTTCTGTTTATAAAATCCCTGCCATCACAGATGTGCATGTACACACATGCCCTGGAACATATCTGTAAGCGTACACATGCGTAACTATGAGGATCTGTAAAGTCCTGCAGAGAATATTTGTATCCCTAGAGTTCACTGTAAAAACTTGTACATTGTATGTCATAAAAAATCATTTGGTTTATTATACTGCTAACATTACCTTTTCAGGTCCTTTTTGAAAAGCTAAGCTAAAATGATATCCAACCAAATTAGTACTTTCCCTTGTAATGGGCATTGAAGGTGGTAGACAGACTTTTTGTTTGTTTGTTTGTTGGCAGAACCAGGGATTGAACTCAGGCCCTTGGGCTTGCCAGGGAAGCACTTATTCTACTGAACTATCTCCCCAGCCCTTAGACAAACTTTCACTAAAGCACTTTGTTAAGAACCTTCAGGAAGATTTATATAATTTCTTCTATACATTAACTTCTGAGACCCTAGCACTAGGAAATAATAGCTCTAGGAAATAATAGCTCTAGTACGTAGTCTTTTTTTTTTTTTCCTTTTCCTTCCTTTCTGTCTCTCCCTCCCTTTCTGCCTCCTTCACTTTCTCTCTCTCTTACTTAAAATATAAATTTCTACAAGACTAAAAATCTGTAAGCACTGAGGAATGATAGCTAGTAAAACTTGTGTACTTTGGTAGATTTGGAAATCTATATCCTTTAAGGAAATAATTCCTTCAATGTTAAACTCTAGATTTTTTAATACCAATGAAGGTAGATAGCATCTATTTCATTCAGATCTTTTCTTATGAATCAGTAAAAAGTGTTATAAAAATTAATTTGGTAATGAGTCATTTAGTATTGTATAATGTATATAAAAGCTTGTGATACTGTATTTGACTCAATAAAATAATTTAATATTTTTAAATATAAAACAGGGGCCAGGAAGATGGCTCAGTAGAATAAGCGCTTCCCTGGCAAGCACAAGGGCCTGAGTTCAATCCCCGGTTCAGCAAATAAATAAGTAAATAAATAAATGCTATCTTTAAAAAGCAAAGACAAAATTATCTATAAAATACAATCCCAACTATTTAAAGAATGCATAGGAATAAAATCAGTTGGCTATGTGCCATGCTGTTCAAAGGTAGTATCTCTACAGGGTAATATTACTTATTATGCTTCCCTCTAGGTGCTTAATGGACCTGGGGTCCTTCCAAATTTGCTCTCATCTGAAGAGATAGATAGATAGATAGATAGATAGATAGATAGATAGATAGATAGATAGATAGATTTTATAATACAGAAACTTAAAGCAATTTCATTCAAAACTTCAAAACTCATCTATCACGAAATAAAATCTGAATATAGTTTTTCTTACTTTACTTTCCTATCATGTATTAACTTGGGCACAACAAATATTACTTTGTTTTTATTTTTAATAAGCTTGTGTTTCTGCGTTAGTACATAAAAGAGTCTTCCAGTCCTTTGAAACTTAAGAAATCAAAAGCCAATTCAGCTACTGGTTGTTTGGGAAAAATAGTGCGATTTCAACAGTTCTGCTTTAAATTCTGTCTCTCATAACTTATCAGATTTATTCCCTCTCCACCAATACTTTAATAGACTTCAAACACTGTAGTTGTGGAAGACAATTTCTTTATTTTGACACTTGATTTATTTATATCCACTGAGGTAGAACTTGTGTATCTCAGACCTTTCTGTGAGTAGGTAGAAGATACTGTTATTAAATTTGCTAATGGCTCACTTATACTATAAGATATTTTAAGTGCTATGGTTTAGTGACTATATTATATTTTAAATGTTTCCATGTTTATTAACCACTGAGATATTTAGGTAGAGTGTGTCTAAATTAGCCAGGCTTCTTTTGGAGCAGTTGGCAGAATTCACTGATATTTTCCTTACACCATAGCAAATGGTCTCTGGGGCAAATCAGGGTGTTCTTAGTGTGTTCTTCAGAGTTGTCTCACTTTGGTGTGCTGTATTCATTTCTCCCATCTTTCCGAGGAGCAGTATTGCATTTTGTTTGTTGCAGGCCATCCTGGCCCTAAAGAGGGCATGTTGCTATTCTGTTTACTTTCAAGAATTTTTTCTGTGGCTATCCTATAAATAGATTTTCAGGAACAATGATTCAGCTCTATCTTTCAGCTAATGCAAAAATTCTGACCAGAATTCATACCGAACCAAAGGAACTTTTAAATCTTTTTAAAAGTTACTAAAAAAAATGTGGAAATTAATTATAAAGAGAAATGTAGGAAAATTGGGCCCTAAGATAAAACATCAAACCTAAGTTTCTCCCATTATTGTACAAAAGAATTTATTTTCTTTTCATGGGATCAGGGATCAAACTCAGGACCTTGCACTTGCTGGGCAAGCCCTTAAACTGCTGAGCTACGTCCCTGGCCCTAAAACTGAAAACCATCAAACTCATAATGAAAGTATGACAAATATGTTTTCTTACATGTCACAGATGTTGTAGAAATGATACCACACCTAAATATGGAAATGGGAACCTGGAAAGGATGATAGAAGTAAAGGCAGGAGGACAGAGGAGTAAGTGACTTGTGTGCTTCAGAATGCATTATTGTATTATTGGGTCCTTGACAGTCTCCCCCCAAAAAGGACCAGTAGGAAGGAATGGGGACTGCAGGGAAACTTTGAGCAGATGCCAGGAGGCAGATGATGGGTCAAAAGTGGCAAAGGTAGAAGAAAAGCCATAGGATACAGGATAGGGCGAAGTGTGATTTCCTGCTGCACTCTAAACCTTATGAGGAAGCCTAAAGTGAGATTGCAGCCTTCCTAGTGTTCTCAGCATTCCTCCACTGTCTAAAACCAGCTAGAACAGTCATCCCCCCAACCCCGCACTCTTCCACACACTGTTATCGTGTGTGGACCCCGACAGACGCTGGACCTCAAAGCCCATGAGGGTGCAGGAAGTGCCTCTGAGGCACTTGCAGTCTAGCAGCATCAGGAACAGGGCATCTAGGGCAAATAGGAAACCCAAATTCACATTTATCTATTAGGTCCACCACTGTCCATCATGCAGAAGGTTCAATCTGTGACATCCTTTTAATGCTTCACAGTCACCTGTGGGTAGTTATTGATGACTGTACGCTTTAAGGTCAGGAAATCAAGACATGGCACAGTTAAGAATTCCTGCAAAGCCACATTGCTAGTAGTGGAAGGAGGCTGGATAGAGACAGAAAACAAGGTGCCTACAGACCAGTTCTTTTGCCACCAACACATGATACTGTGGTGTCTGGTGAGGGCAGAATCTGCAAAACTTTATGGCAATAAAAGAGTGACAGATAAAAGTTCAGAAGGTAAAACAATCACTATTGGAAAGGAGGAAGAACTAGTGAGCCAAATCACTTCCTTGAGAAAAGAACAACCTGGTGAGAATAGAGGGAGGATGCCCAGGGCCAGCCTCTGGCCTCTCCATGCTTAGAGAAAGGGGACCCGGCCCTTGGCAGCTGCTGTCACTTGATCGGCTCTTCTGGGCTCTGAACATTACTGATTTGGCCTTTGCAGTTTCTGTTGCCCTCATGTACATTCTTTTTTTAAAATTCAATTTTATTTTATTTTGAAGCATAAAAACGGAAGCTAAAACATAGAAAAAAAGGCAGAAACAGGGTAACATACAATAATACATATGTTACAGATTTTCAAGACAGGAATAGCTAATTAACAATGGTTGTTATATTACCTGTTTTTATCATCAAATCTGTTGCTCAGATTTAACAAGTCCGGTTATGCAAGATTAGACAAATAATTGAATATTAACACCTGCTTTCAAAAAATGTCTTGGATAAGCACTTGTTTTGCTTTCTTTGTCCTGCCTGGGTGCTTGTCTTTGAGATTTACATCTGAGCCCACATTCAAGGCAGTTAGCCAAAAGAGATGCGTGTATATGGAAGGGAATGAACACACGGCGAGAGAAAAATAAAGTGCGCGCGCGTGTGTGTACACATGTATTTCTGTGTGGGAGTGTCCATGTGTGAGTATATTTTATATACTGAGTGAATTTTCTCTAACGTGGCCCCCTCCCTACTTCGCCTCTTTCCTGCTTAATTGGAGGTGGAGGCAGGAGGGAGCGGAGCCCTGGCCTGAGCTGAGCCCAAGCTTCTTTAGCAGCTCCGTTTTTCTCAGCTACTCTCCAGCAAGGGTTTGACCCTCCTTCTGCCAGAAAGCTCACCCAGGCCCTTTGTTGCCCTCCTGTGCCCCACCTCCCCTCCAGGACTGTCTGGCTGAAGGAGCGGCCACACACCTGTTTACCGTGAGGTCCGTGATTTTAAGAAAAAAGCAAACTACTAATCAAAGAGTATACTTCTTCTGAATATTTAGAAGCTATCCCAGTATTCGTAGGGTTTGCCCTTGGGTGGTGTGATTAAGGATAAAAATCTTTGTCTCTTTGTCTCTTCTTCTCCCTCCCCTCTCACTTTCTCTCTCATGCTTTTATCCCCCCCCCCACATCCTCCCTTTTCTTTTTCCTTTGCATGTTTTCCCAATATTTACAGTGAATGTGTGAAACTCCCAAAATAAGTGTGTTTCGAAAGGTTTCTTTTAAGAATATATTTCCTATGTGTTGGAAAATAAAAGTGGCATTCACTTATCTGAACCAAAACACACCCCCTGAGCACATCAGGATTGGAACACAAATTGTGTCTCCACATTTTATACTATATATTTTTAAATTTTGTGTTCTGATTTGCTCTGTCTGGTAGCTCGTGGCATCACAATCATGGCTTCCTATGTTGCCTGAAAAACTAATTACTCTATCCTGGTTTTATTAAGGGATAGTGGTGTTGTGTTTAATTAGGAGACAATTACTTTGAGACGGTATCTCCCAAATAGGCACTCTTGGTCTTTCTCCCAGCACTTATAGCATGGAGCAGCTTAGATGTAGTGGAGGGTTTGAATCTTGTGGTCAGGGCAGGAGGTCAGGGACTGCTGGTTTCTTGCCCAGGTTTGCTGTGATAAAAGCAGAGGAAGACAGCAGAATATAGGAACTCAGCAAAGGAGCTACACGACCGAAAGAGAATTCTTAGGCAGCCAGGGAAGAGCCCTGAGAGGTGGTAGAGCAGGTCCTTCCTGTAAGGTAGAGAGCAGAAGTGGCCCTGGGCCACTCTCCTGCAGGCCTGTGGGCTCTTACTATATTTTAAAGGACCAAGCTGAAGCATTAACCAAGCAGACTCCTTAGGGAAAGCAAGCAACTCTGTTTTTAATTGCTGTAGTGAGAGTATTTGCTTCACAGATTTGCTAAAACAAGAGTACTGAACGACTTCCTTGCATGTCTTAGCACGTTATTGGACAGCTTACCCACCAGAATTGTGGTAATGAAACCGAAAAATGATCTGCAACTGTGTTCTAAAATCAAATATAATGATTTTTTCAGGGATGACCCCTTGTCTGTCCCATTGTTACCTTGACGGAGACTATAATCTGTCTGGCAAACACAATGTCCTGAGTTCAATTCTCAGTACCCAGAAAATGCCTTCAAAAACGGAACATCTAAATTGTAATTTTGATTTTTGTGCAATAATTTACCAATGTTAGAATTCTTAGTACCTCTGCAAATGAAAGCTTCTGTGAAAGCTTGTGTCTCTGGATTCAGGTATGGTGGCATTTTTTATTCCAAACATTTCTACATGAAAGTTTTGATGAAGAACAATCCTAGGATGGGAATTTAGGAAATGTTTTTCACTGGGAAAATAAAATGAGAAGTTCAGATTAGCTATTCTGTAACTCCTTTGTTCTCAAGAGAAAATAATGCTTAATATATGCATATGAATGATATAGTAATATTCATATAGTAATATGAATGTGTTGCTTTATTTGATTTATGATTTATTGAAGTTTGTAAGAAACTCATCTTTCTTTAAGCATTATCCTGAAATATGTTGGACATATGTGACTTAATGGCTCTTTTAATACTAGAAAAATAGATGAATTCTCCAACTGTTTATAGCAGATCCACTAATAAATTTTATTATGAAATAAAAAACACCCAAATGGGAATCTAAATGCTTGAGATGGCCAACGCTCTATCATTTTAAACTAAGTAGCCCACTCTCCACCTCAGAGCGCCCTGACTGCCGGTTGTCCCCTCCCCACCCCTTCTGAGTCTTGGCAGCAGTATCAGTGATCCCCATACAGTAGCTTTTCATGTGTAACGCTGCACTAAACTTTCACATTGAAAACCGTCTCCTTTTTTGTTGATGACATTTGGATGCTATGTGTCGTGGCCACATCATCAATTAAACTTAAAGAATGCAGCTCAAGGATCTGTGTGTTACAAATGCCTTCCATTTTCTACAGCCAGTAAGAATGTCGGAAATTTTTATGTTGATATGAGCAAATACGTACTGCCCAAAGAAATGGTATTAATTTTCATGAGAGTAGTTTTTAAAAGAATAAATTTTAAAGAGGTTCAGACAGCTAATATGGGTATGAAAATCTAGCTCAGTCATACAAGGAGCTGTAATGTTTTTCAACATCATTATATTTGGGGAAGCGAAACTCAAATGATAGTTGCTTCAATTATTTAGGGTTCTACAAGAGTTTTCTAAGTATGTTAGTATATGTATAATTGCAAATAAAAATCAATTTAAGAAAGTTTTAAAAAGCACACAGCTGGTTCTGGACATTCCAGAATTGCCTCAACCTTTTTTTTCCTTTAATCAAGATACAGTTTTATGAATTAGATGTGACCTCTAATAAAAAGCTTAGGTATTCCTCCGCACAGCCGAATTTCTTGTTGTAACCTAGCCTATATACTACCGTCGTTAGAGGGAGAGCGCATGTGGGGAGGGGAGAGGCTCAGAGAGCTCAGGGGTCCTCATTCTCCAGCCTCTTTCTAGAACCAGGATGCTGACAGGCAAAGGAGAGAGACAAGAAGGAGGGTTCTTCGGGAATTTTTTGATAGGTCTGTTTAAATTTATTTTGTCCTTCTCCATAGCTTGTGCTGCCAAGGCAAGCATTGAGGATTAGATGCAGGGCAGGAAAGGAAAGCAGAGATTGTCAGTTTCTTCTATTGAGTGTTTTAGAAATGTGTTATGGTGGCCACAGGCAGCAGAAGAAGGAGAGGAATGAGCCAGGGCTCTTCCAAGTGGGAGGAGACTGAAAGCCAAATACAGAGTCTGGTTTGCTGCAGCGCATGCACCTGCCCTGCTCCCTTCTATTTGGGGGCCCTGAGCAGGTGCTTATGTAGTTTGAATTTTATGTTAATAACAAATGGCTACTTTGGAAAGTGAATGATTACATCTAGTTTTTATAAAATGTAACATGTCAAAAATCACATTTTGGGGCCTGCCAGATAGCTCAGTGGATTAAAGCACCTGTTTAGGCAGACCCAGGGACTGGGGTTTGATCCCCAGCCTACACTGCTGGCCCTGCCCCCCAGGGCGCACTGAGACTGAGATTAAGACTGGGCATGGTGGCATGCACCTGTAATCCCAGGGCTTAGGAGGCTGAAAGTGGGACTCACTATAAGTCCGATCTACATGGTAAGAGCCTATAGACTCTGTACTAAATAAAAACTTAAAAAGTTACATTTTTTTCATACTAGTTTTACAGAAAGCTTTCTCTTTTCATCAAGGACTATGTAAATGTGTTGCCTTTAAATTATAATTTAGTAAAATAATTTCTGAAAATATGCATCACCTCAGATAGAGAGGAGCATGGATATTTTTACAAACTGCTCTGGCCTCTTAGTGCCTAGACAGCTCCTGGTACATGGGCATTTAGAAAACGTTCACGTAAGGTAAACCTTATCAAAATGCACATCTGTGCATGGGGCATGTGGGTAATATTTTCTGAAGAGGAATTTCCTGAGTTATTTAAAAAGTAAATGTGTTTCCGGTATATATAGATTTAGAAAAACAAAATGAGCTGTGGAGAACCAATGCTTTTACCTTTAAAACTGGCCTCTTTTCCGTCTATCTAGTTTCCCTCTTTTGAGATTCAATAGCAGTTAGGCCTTCTTATTCTTTACCTTACATGTGTTTAAGCCTACTTTTACATTTGCCATTTCCCATTTGCTGTGCTATGCTCTGGTTGTTTTACCCTTCAGGTTCCTTATATTAGCATTGGAGATTCTTTTCATTGTTGTCATTTATTTATTTTAATGAAGTTCAATGGTACATTTCACAGGTACATGCTTATCACATTCATCACAGGGAATTTGTACTTTCACATGAGATATCTTGATTTTCCCCTCCTTTCCCTTCAACCCCTCTTCCCCTCCTTGCTTACGAAAAATCTTTTCTTTGAGATTCTTCTATGAATAGTTATAACTATTTTAAAAAATTGTTCTTGACTTTTATTATTTCTTAAGATTCCTCTAAAAACAAAGAGGAATTTACTAATTTTTCAATAGAATACAATTCATTCTCTTAAAAAACTATCATGTAGTTGCAGAGAATCGTTTTACCACTTATCTTCTCCAGATTATGTATAAAAATTGCTTTGATAAGATAAAAGGTTCAGAAAGAGGCTCGGCTCTCACTTCCCTGGCTGGCTTTTGCTGTCCTCTGCTACCATGAACTGTGTCTCCTCTGAGAAGCCCTTTGCCAAGCCGCCCTGCCTTGGAGCCAGCAGATAGTGGACTGCAATCTCTACAGCTGTTGTGTCACCTCTACAGGACCTGCACTGATCTCCAGGGGTTTCTTGATCACCAGGAATCGATATCTTGGCTCCCATGGAGAAATTTGGAGCTTGAGATAGTGGAGCCCCTCCTTATCCAGGAAAAGCAGAAGCAAGCTGCCTTGAGGTTTGAAAGAAAGCAGGCAGAGAGCACAGGACCAAAGCAAATTTTAAGAAACCTTATTTAAACCTGTACTGCAACATCATGAAACTCAGTTGTGCCCCAAATTTTCTGATCAAGGAGATTATGGAGCCACAGAGGAAAGAGAATGATGATGTACAGTGTGCCTGGGGAGAGTCACATGGAGAGAAAACTTTCTTTCAGTCTCTCACAGAGAGCAAACTGGTCAAGCATTAGCCATGACTCATCCACATGGATGACACAGACAAAGGATCTACAGAATAATGTACAGGACTATGAGATAAAACCTGAGGGGACTTCACTGACCTCATAAGAAACATAAAGTACATGTGTTGGTATATAAGTCTTGCTCTATCTAGGTCTTAACCATCCAGCAGAAAAGTATATAAATGAAGTATACACCACGGGGCCATAATATTAAGTTGAGCTGTAAATGGCTGTGGTCGACAACTTCTTTGGATAACTCACTATTATTGTGGAATGCTGGACTGTGTTGGATTGTGTCGTCAAGTTCAAGCACCTAAGTTAGTTGAATGACAATGGAGTGCCCATCTCTGACAGGTGTAGAGCAAGGAAGGGGTATAGAAAGGAAGAATCATGATGTGTGTGTATGGACAGTACAGTTGGGATTGATAATGCTGTGCTTCTACATAATTCTATGAGAGGTAAGATTTGCAGTAATGGTGGTTGGACAGGATATATGTCAGCTTCCAGTACTATGGACAACCACTAGGAAAATAACAAAGTAGAAAGTATTAATTATTGAATCTTTGATGTAATCAGGTATAAAAAATAAGATATGCAAACAGCTACACTCTCTTTATTTACTGATAAGAGACATATGGTATAATAATGTCTGTAAGTATAATATCATGTATGCATCCTATATGATACCAAAACATTATGAAAACAGTTTGCAAGGTATTAATTTATCAAATCCATCTTGTCAAGGTATCTTAAAACTATCTCATTGATATTTGTACTTCAATAAAACAAAAATAAAATAAATAAATAAAAAAGAAACCTTGTTTAGAAATTTCCTAAACTTGATGAGAAATAAAATTTTAAGTTCAAGAATATGAATGTCAAACATCATAAATGAAAATAAAAATGATGTTTAAGTGTACTTAGATGTCTGAAAGATAGAAACAGAGAAAAATCATAAAAGAAATTAGACAGAAATGGCACATTTTCTTCAGGGCAGCAACTATCAGAATGATGGCTTTTCAGCAGAAAGTATGGAAGTTAGAAATAAATGAATGATATGTTTGAAGAGTTGAAAGAAAACAGCTATCACTTTAGAATTATAAGTCAAGGCAAAACAGCTTTAAAGGTGCCAACAAAATAAATGTGTTTCCAGACAAATAGAAGCTGATAGAGTATGAAGATCTGTATTATGCTTAAGATGGAAAGAAGGTCTACAGCACAGTAAACCTGGCAGGAAGCACAACTGTGCAAAACAGAACGAAGAATAGCTGGATGGGTGACTGGTGGGTAAATATAGTAAGGGCTCACTGTTTAAAATAACCATGATTATAGGTGGAATAACTTAAAATATGTGGAGAAGTGAAATGTATGACATTGATAGCATGAATGACACAAGAAGATTACATGGATGTTAATTGTTACATTCTTACATTTTGTGAAGGGGCAAGAATACCAAGCTAAGGCACATTCTAAGTCAAAAATGCATATGTGAGTTGAATGTCTCATTAAGGAGTTAAAAATGGACAGAAGTATACTTAATCCAAGGGGAGGTTTGAAGGAAGAAAGAACGAATGGACTACATGGAAACCAAGAGCAGCACGAGACTTCAGCTCAACAAATAATCAACTGCATTAAATATAAATTGATTAGATTTTTAAGCTCAAGTGTGGCAGCCAGTAGGCACATGTGGCATTTAAATTGAAAGATAAATACGTCAGTATGAAAGAAGATAAAAAGCCTTTAATTCCTCAGTTGCACTAGCTCTACTTGTAGTGCTTGAGGGTGAGTCACATGTAGCTCATGACCACTGAGTTAGCACAAATGTAGAACATTGCTCTCATCACAGAAAACTGTATTGTACAATATTGAAAGGAAAACTAATTAAAATCAAACTGTAGCAGAGCACATTTTAAAAATCCAACTATTTCCGTTTGAGAAATGCATATAGAATACAGACACAGCATACACACACGTATAGTTGACCCTTGAACAACATGGGCTTGAACTACATAAGTCCCTATGGATGTGAAAATTATTTTGAGATTTGTGACAGTTTGAAAAACTTTGCAGATAAACTACATAGTCTTAAAATATTAATAAAAGCCATGAGTCCATGAAATAAATGAAGATAATAGTCTATTTTATTATTTACTGTCATGAAATATGCACAAATGTGCTGTAAAAAGTTCAAATGTATCAAGATATGCATACAAAGGAAGACCATGTAAGGTGCCATTTGCAATTGAGATAATGTGAAGATGCAGTACAAAATTATAACTTCATAAAGTGAATTTTGTCTATGCTACCTAATATCACAGCTGCTTCTTGCTACTGTGATGAGCTCAAGTGTTAAGCATATAGTTGTTTAAAGTGTCGTGTGACACTAATCGTGTCTCTGTGCCACTTTTTGTTCCTTTAGTGAAAGAACAAAACAATAATAAAATGTCCCATTAAAGGAATACCATATTGTTATACTATTTCCATGTTTTAACTTAGATTTATCAACATTTTAACACACCTGTATGAGACAAAGCATATGCATTTATAAGCAATCAGCAAATGACCTATCAAAATTTGAAGCATACATAATTATTACCTAAATGAGCCCAAATCCAGAGTCTATGAAAGAAAAGCACTCTTAGCTCCGTCCAGTGATCTCGGTGGAAGACCTCCAAGTGATATAGGGGAATGAAACTCCCAACCGGAAACATACCTGGGATGAGTTTGTGTTTTCTAAAACTGAAGAATGAATTTTAGGAGCAATGGAGGTTAAGAGAAGAATATATTTATTGGGAGAAAGAAAGCTTCTGTCTGAAAAAGGGATAGAAGGGTACTAGTGAACTACACATTGCAGCAAAAAAGTGTTCTCTGGCCAGCCTCACATATTTTTCACTGTGCGTGACATATATCAAACACAAAATATGTGGGCGTAGGCTGTGGATGTTATCAGTACGAGTTCCTGTCAGCAGCGGGCTATTAAGTTTTGGGGAAGTCAGAGTTAGAGCATGGACTTCGGAAAGTGCAGAAGTCATTTCCTTAGGCCGTGTGTTGGTCAAGGATCTCCTGTAAAACTGGTAATATATCTTTTAGATTCATTGACAATAAAGGTGTAAATGAAAAGTTTTAAAAATTATTTTTAGAATCGATAAAAGGACCAAATGGATCCAGACGGCGTGTAACAATGAGTGTGTTTCTTGTTTTCCTTTGGATTAAATTATCAACAGAGAACCCTTATTTTACTAAATGTACTTATTCAAAATTTCTCCAGATTTTTTTAAAACATCTCCTATTACTTTGCTGCCTCTGTGGTATATCCATATCTATATCTCCATCTACCTACCTATCTATCTATCTGCATAAAGCATACCACAGGTATTGTTTTTGCAATTTGTGAAGTCCTTTTGTCTTTCACTATTGTTTATTTCTGGCAGCTCTCCCTGAGGATGGAATTCAGATTTAGCTGATGTTATACAGTAAAATTCTGAAAGGTCTCAGTTGAAGACACCTCTCTGCTGGCCCCCATGGGAAGTGCTGACTCTGGTCTGCTTTTGCCTCTGTGTGCAGCAACTTTGGGTTTCTTCAGCTTTGGTCTTACCTCAAGTCCCAGGGCCTCATTGCAGCTTTGATAAAAGCTTTTGTTCTTAGGTAAACACCGCTCTGGGAGGCTCCTAGGTTGTCTTTGTTTTCCTACCTGAATTTTTTTTTTTTGATCTTGTGAGTTCAGCGAAGCAATATAATACTTTAATGCTAGTTTGTTTGAGAAGACCATTTAGGAGGACATCTAACCTGCAACTCTATAGGAGCTAGAATATGCCACTATCTGGCCATTGGCAGACAGCTACCCACGGAAGTATTTTAAGATAAAGCTGTAAGAAACCAGTGTCCTGAAATATGTAGCTAATTGTTTTATGTCATAAATCAGACAGAGCTAGTTTACCATCAGTCCTACAAGCAGGCAGACTCTCTTAAGAATTAACTGGACAGGCATTAGGGGTTGCTGCATATCGAAGCTGCCAACGTTGAAGCTAGGAGTTGGTGACCCAAGGGAATAGGGCTGACCTTGCTCTTTTTCCAGGATACCCCTTTCTGGTACAGAGCTGTGAGCCTTACTGCAGGGAACTGTTGGCGTGTGGCAGAAAATGGCGATGTTTGGTTGTCCAGATGGTTAGGTGAAACTAGGAAACTACCAGAATCGACACTTATCCTGATGGACTTAACCAAAAAGTCTTTATCAATGTTCATTTTGCATCACCTGGAAGAAGCCTCGTTGCATAATTATACCCTGAGTGTTCTTATTAAAACACACTGTTACTTTCAAACCAGGTTTTATTGCTGGACTAAAAACTATAACCAAAGCTGTCTTACCTTAATTGTGCTCTTTGGCAGTAACACTGACATTGCTCTTGGGGTGTGTATTCTATAGTAATGGTATCTGACAAAGAGCTGCAGATTTTTAAAAATCTGAGTTTTATTCCCTTGTATCACATTTGCTTTAGCAGTTTTCTGGTGCTCCGTATGATTTATAGTTTCAATTTGATATGTGCACTCACTGTACGATTTTATTATATTATTGCCTAATGCAGTTCAGAGCTATGCCTTGCTCACAGTTCTCAGTATTGGATAATTCTTGTTTATTAGATTTACAGGCCTGCAGATTCTCTCCTGAGAAATTTATCAGGGAGAGAGAGAGACTTGCTAACTTCTGTCTTTACCATCAACCCATTAGCTTTGTGGGAAGAATTAAGGAGGAAAAAGATGCATCTGGACACTCAGTTTTACTCTGTTAAAAAGCCAATTTCAAGTGTGTTCTGCCCTCATGAGGTCCTAGAGTATTTTTAAAACCGAAGTGTGACTGGGTATAAATCACACCCCAGGCTCAGTGTCTTTGGGTGCACTTCTGAAGTTTGCTCAGTTCCCTTGTGATAGTGTTCTAATCCATTCCTGCTCATCACAGGGAAATAATCGTGTCCATGTATTTCAGCCCAGTTTTCTTGCTTTGCGAATTCACCCTAAGGAAGTAGTACAGCAGCATTTAAAACACAACTTTTAAGCAAGCTGATGCATATTTTAGCATATTCTGCGGCAGAAAAAGTAGGTATTACTTCAGTGATATTTCATTAAATGACCTGTTCTCAACTTGATCAACTTTGTGCAGATTTTTTAAGTCATGATTATGACTGTAGCAGCCTTGGAAATTTTCCATTACATGATAAGTGAACAAAATAGATAATGGAATTGAATGTACTCAATGATTATAACTTGATGTATTGGTAGCTGGGTAGACGTAGATTAGAAGGGGAAAACAGAGAGATCGAAACTCTTTTTCAGGTTGGGCATTAAAGGTAATTTATTTGATATAAGTATTTCCCTTAAGTGTCATTAAGTGATATTTTATAGCAAGTATGCAGTCTTGAAAAGGGCTGAGAAAGAAGATGTGGATAAATGAGGGGCGGTGTGGCCAGGCACCCACAGAGCTCTCCAGCTCATTGGTGACAAAGTGTTATCGGTGTGATGTTACAGGGACTGCCCTTAAACAATGAGGGTGGGGGGACAGGAGAGCATCTTGAAGGGGGTGGCTGAAGCAGAGGAGATGAGAGTGGATCATTTCTCTTGTTTTTTTTTTTTTCTTTTTTTTTGTGTGTGTGTATTTTAGGGAAGGGTCTACAGGGTGTTCAGGGTCTCACTACTAGATCGGACCCATAGTGATCCACCTGTTTACAGCCTCCCAAGAGCTGGAATTACAGGCCAGAGCCACTATGCCCCGTCTCAATCACCATCTCAGGGTGCCCTGGGGGTGGGGCCGGCACAGCAGGCCCAGGGATAGAACCCCTTGTCCGCTGATCTATTTGGCTGGCCCTCTTGTTTTCTTTTTCACTTCTGTCGCTATTCATGAGCTCCGCCTCTCCCCAGGTCCAAGCCCCTGTAGCCTATTTTGCCTTGCCTCGCTGTCTGCGGATGCTTGCAAATCACCCAGACCACCATATACCAGCCCTGCTAACTGATGCCTTTGACAATGTCTTTAATTTTCTAATTGGTCTTCGGTCTCCTTTTCCATCATATACACCAATTTGGGTAAAATACCACCTTCCTCTGGGCCTGATTGCTCCATCCTCTGAGTATAGGATACCTGCCTTGCCTGAAATCCACCAGCTCACAGCACTCTTTTGCCTTGGGGATTTCGTTTTACTTATGATTTTGCTATTGTTCATTTATTCATGTTTCAGCTTTGCTGCATGCCTTCAGGTTGGTTCAGTGAACATTTGTACTGGTTCCTCATCCTCATTCTATTGACAAGGGCAGCAGTCTGGTGTAGGTGGCAAATGTTACCCAAGGTCTCTGCATTAGATGGTTGGCTCCCAGGGGGCACTGTTGGGAGGAGAGACATTGTAGATGGTCTTCAGGTGATTTGGGGTGTGTCCTCTAGGGGACTCTAGGACACTATTGCTTTCTTCTCTTTCCCCTGGCTTACAGGCATGAGGTGAACAGTTTGCTCTGTGATGCAGTTTGCAGTGTTGACATCTGACACCCCTTAGAACCTCAAAGCAAGGGTCCACCTGATCTTGGCCCAAAACTTCCAGAACTATGAAACAGAATAAGCCTGTTCTCTATAATTATCACAGGTATGTTTCGATAGCAATGCAAAGATGTGTAACACAAGACAATAGCTACTTCCATGTCCTTGTTTTGTAGCCCTCAGAGTACTGATCCACACTGATTGAGTTTCAGGAAATACTGTCAGCTTATTGGCTTAGGAACTTGGCCAGTTCAAGTGGGCAAATGACAACTGCTTGCTTTCAGTAGAAAACTCAGTGGCTGGGGAGATGACTCAGTGGAATAAGTGCTTCCCTGGCAAGCTAAGGACCTGAGTTCAATCCCTGGTTCTGGAAAAAAAAAAAAAAAAAAAAAAAAAACAGAAAGAAAATGGTATAATGGTATCTTGGGATGGGGCAATAGCTTGGTGGGCTAAGCACCTGCCTAGCAATCAGAAGGACCCAGGTTCCATCCCCAGTTCCACATGCTGTGATGGCCCCAAGCCAGATATGGTGGCACATGCCTGTAATCTCAGCACTGGGGAGGCTGAGGCAGGAGGATCACTATTAGTCTGAACTGCTTATTGAGACCATGTATCTAAATAAATAAAAACAAAATTGGAAGAAAATTGTACCTTTTTGAGCAGTTCTTCAGGGCAAGCTGTAAGATAAATATTCCTCACTTATTTTTAATCCTAACCACAGCCGTATTAGGTAGGTATGGTTGTTGTCATCCCAACTTTACATTTAAGAAAACAAAAGAGAAAGTAGAAATGAAGAAGAAAAATGTCTGGGAGGTTGTGGAAAACTCCAAACTAAGCCATCAGCAAAACTTAACATAGCTGAAGTGGCTAGGAAAGTGGAAAGATTCCATTTCATGTGAATATTTCATAACTGGAATGACTTCATGTAAGCATCCTGGTCTGTCTTTTCCAATATGTTAAGAGTCGAATAGAATCTGCTGCCTTCGAATAGGAAGAGCGCTTCCTCCTGGAATGCCATAGAAAGGCTCAGGTCTGCTACTTAGTAGTTAAAGATTTTCCTCTGGATACAAATGCTTGTTTATTTGAGGGGATTTAGTGGGTAAAATTTGTGATGTTGAAAAGTTAGTGTGAAATTCCCAAGTGGTTCAAGAATTTGAACTTAATTGGTTTCTATGAAAAGGATTTGTTGAACATAAACACTTAATGTGTATGTCACAGAGAAACAAATAGGAACTGAACCAGTTTGAAAATGGATAATTTCAGGTTTGTCTAGAATACCAGGAAAACACACTGGGGGAGGCACCTGCCTCCTGTAATTGAGACACGGGGCCACTCTCTCCCTGGCAGCCCGGCTCTGTCCCAGGGGCTCGTGCCAACACAGCTCTTCTCCCCACGTGGTTTCCCAACAGCTTGGTGCCACATCATGGTGTATGTGTGCCATTCCTCCAGAACACCTGTACCAAACAGATACGGATATGGCTTTTGCAGGGAGTCGGCCTGCAGATCCCTTTGGTTGGCTTTGGAGTTGTGATCCCTGAAAACTTTTGTGCTTACAACTCAACGTGGTGAGCTATATGAAGACAGTGGAGTCCATTTACCCTAACTTAGTTGAGGTTTTGTATTCATGCTTTGGGAGCATATAAATACATTTATTCCCTATTTTCAAGGTAACGTGATTTATAATCAGTTTCCTCTGATACATTACTTGGATTTATTTATTTTTCCTGCGGAGTTTATCCTATGACTCACCTTCTGCATGTGCATCTGTCTGTGATCAGTTTTGGGAACATGCACACTTACACAAGACCGGGTTCCACCCCAGGACAGGCCTGTGCCCCTCTCCACTGTCGGTGTAATTCGTACTAACAGCAGGGAGCTCTGGGGTTCAGGCAAGCACCAAGATCCTTGCTGTGGAAAAGGATGAATGAATTGACACATTATCTCAGAATCCTGTCACAACATTTCAACAGAAACCAGCACTTAAAGCCAATGCCTCACACTCCTTTCTTTTTTTTTTTCAAATATAGGCAAGCTGTGAAATGCTAAAGCAGAGAAACACACAGGCAAACATACAAGCTTTACTCCCATGAACTCAAGAAGATCTGGACTGAACTTGAAAACTGAGTTTAAGAACTGGTGTTTTCAGGGCCAGGGGCGGGAGATGGCTCAGTAGAATAAGCGCTTCCCTGGCAAGCGCAAGAGCCTGAGTTAAATTCCTGGTTCCAAAAATCCTGGTGTTTTGGGTTTGGGTGCTGTTTTATTGTCAGTTGATGAGTATGAGCTGTTTGTTTTTCCTTTTAATTAGTATCTAGGGCAAATGTTAAACCTTAAAAGGCAAAGAAAACAGCGGAACCCAAAAATATAAATTATACAAAGCAAATTACAGAAAGCATCTTCTTTCTGCCCTAATGTCTATTTCTAAGGAGTGACAAGTGTATCTCTTCAAGACTAGCTCAATAATCCTGAAGCCTAGCTAGGTGCCAGATGGCCGGAGTTCTCTGGCTACCGGGATAAGTGAGGAACACTGAGCATGATGAATTGCCTTTTGATTTGAATTACTCTTCAGTTGGCAAAAATAAATTAATTAAATTCAATTAAATAAAATTGTGCTGGGGAGATAGCTCAGTGGCATAAGCACTGTCTGGCAAGTGCAAGGTCCTGAGTTTAATCCTTGGTACAGCAAAAAAATAAAATAAAAGGTCGTGAGAGCAGAACATTAAAGACATTCCAAAGCTGAGAAAGGCACTCAGGATCTGAGGATTCTTCACACACAGTGCTTCCAAAGAAGTGGCTCTAGTGACTCATGATGTGAACTACAGTTTTGGCCCTGATTGGTGTTGATAAATAACAGTCATATGACAGCAGAGTCTTCCCAGAAGCCTCCCTCTAGACTTGTGGTTGTGTGTTTCCTAGAGTGCTCCGACAACAAGTTTATATAACTGGTTGCAAGCTTTGGCAAGTAAAGAGTGCACGGGGTCTAGTCATGAATGTGACTAACAGAAAATGATGTGTTCTATTTAAAGATGAGTGCTAGTATCCACTGAGGGAGGCAGCAGAAAATATGAGCCTTTTGGGGAAATAAAGCTCTCCCAGGTCCCACTGAAGTTATAGAAAGGAGAGAGAAGACTTGGTCAGCTGTCAGTCAGACCAAGCTTATAACTGATGTTGAAACCAACCTTAGAGTTTTAATCCATTATGCTGAATTCTGTCTTAGAATCACAATTTCCAGAATTCTGTAATTATCAAATTTTCTAATTTGGATCCATTACCTACATTTTCCCTTTGTAGTTAGACCTTTTTCTATAGCATTTCTATTTAGCTATTTTTCCCCTTTATGTTCATTATTACCTCAGTGCAAGCTTACGTGAACAAACCTTAACCAAGCAGTCAAGATTTTTTATAAATTTACAGTCATATAAATTTTGATTTCCTATAGAATATGTTCCAATTATATTTATATTTAAAAATAATAAAGATCCTTTACTGACATTGTATGTGCAAAGGTGAGTGGGTCATTGACTAAAAATGGCAAGTGAAGCTATGTAGGCTGCTGTCCCAGCATAATTGCTTGAAATCAAGGGGTTGGCTTACCATAGATCCCAGAATCCAGAACAGAGAACTCTGGAGAGAGCAGAAATATTCATGGAGTTCAATCCAGCCTTTGTTGTTTTCATTAAAAATGGTCTTGGCAGTGTGTACTACACTGGTCTGAAACACACCTGCACACTCTGAAAGGTCTCTGTGCTCCTTTATTTATAATGGTGTTTCTGTGACATCACCTCTTATAGCTAAAATTGTGACATTCTGGTCCAGTTCATCAAGAAAGTTCAACAACACAAAATGATTCCCAAGATAGCTTTGTGGTCCTAGAGCCAACACTCCTTAGCTAAAGGCCTCTGCGCACACTTCCTAACTCCGGAGGTTGCTGTTTACTCTTCTCTTTATAGCCACTCTATTGCGATGTACCTAACAGAGGCATGATGAGAGCTAAAGCGGTGATGTGGGCAAGTCACTCTCATGCCCAGAACAAAAGAACTATGAAAGTGAGCTGTTGCTTAAGATACCCCGTGGTTCCCACAGTTTTGAAGTCCAAAGCCGCCCAGGCTTACACTAGTGGTGTGTGTGTGTGTGTGTGTGTGTGTGTGTGTGTGTGTGTGTGTCTCCCCCTTTCTCATATTTTACAACCTGCTTTAATGTGAAAAAAAAATCCCCTAAACATGTGAGGAATTGACTTGAAATGCACGTTTTCAGGTTTGTTAAGTGTGAACTAGTAGACGGAGTGCTGGGTTCTTAACTAGGTCGTAGTAGCTTTAACATTCTTTGGTCTTCACGACTGGGTGAAAAAATGGTATTTTCCAGTCCAAGACTAATTTTTTTCCTATCATTTTTTAGTCCAATTATCAAATAATCATGTAAATGTATAGCGTAGGAGGTTAAAAGAATGAGAATGCTTATAGAAAATGTTATGTATGAGTTATTTGTTGATAATTGCATTACAAGAAATGTGTAGCTGCTGTGTTGTTGGGATTTGGACGTAAGCACAGAGTTCCTTTATAAAGACAACCATACTGAGCTTTTGAGTATGGCTCTTCTATAAATTTTGCTGCCAGCAAGTGCCACTAAACTCACTGCTCATGGGCTGCAAAGGTGTTCAGACTGTGACCATGCCTGCTTGAATAATAAGTAAATAAGACATTCTGCTAACATTATATGCATGTAGATTCCTTCCTTCTTCTAAAAGGGTTCCTCTCTGGTGTGTTTGATATGCCCTGTTCACTTTGCATACTTCCTTTAAAAATGCGTTTATCTGCTTTGTATGCATATGTGTCTAATATACATAAAAGAGATCTAGCAAGACAACACAGCAGACTCAGTGCCTGCTTAAGCAAGCATAGGGACTTGAGTTTGATGCCTGGCACCACATGCCAGGCCAGCTCTGCCCCAGGGAATGCTGAGCTGACCAGAGTCTGAGTGTGGTGGCCCATACCCATAATCCCAGCACTAGGGAAGCTCAAAATGGGAGGATCACTGAGTCCAGGCTGTCTAGTGAGACCCTGTACAAAAAATACATAAAGAAGGAAACCTTGACATCAGTAGAAAACCTTCACTGAAGATATACTACGTACCTGTGAGGATGATGCTGTGATTTGAATGCGTCTCTAAAGTTTATGCTTTAAAAACTTAATCCTTAATGCCCGAGTATTGAGAGGCAGGACCTTTAAGAGGCTTTGACATTATGGCAGAAGAGCTCTCATGAATGGATTAATAATATTTTTGTTGGAGAAGCTTCCTTACTAAGATAAGTTCAGCATCCTTCCCTCTTCCTCAGGCTTGCTCTTGTCTTTCCACCTTCTGCCATGGAATGACACCACCAGACAGAGCATCACCAAAGCATGCCCCCTGACCTTGGAGCTCTCAGCCTCCAGAACCTTAAGACCTAGACGCCTGTTCTTCATCCGTTACCTAGCCCAAGTATTCTATTGTAGCTGCATAAATTGGACACTGTTATGCTTTGTGTCTAGTTGTCCCCGCAAAGCCTCATACAGTCATGGGGTGGACTTCTAGAGTTTGTGGTTAACTCATGATCCCCTGGGATTATGGGTGGAAGTACTACACCCAGGTTGGGGTGGGCAGCCTGAACCCAACTTAAGGGAGATAGGCTGGCTCTCTGTGGCTATTGTTGCTGCTGCTCCTTTTGCTCTCTTGCTTTTTTGCTGCCACCATGAATGGCTGTTCTCTGCCATGTGCCACTCCACCTTGGAGCCAGCTGAATGTGGACTGAAACCTCCACTGGCTGAAATAAATCAGCCTTTCCTTTCTTCATTGAGTATTGGGTGTTTGTCCCAACAACAAGAGAAAAGTGACTGAGACAGACACGTACCCGACTTGGGGAAGTGATTGTGCATAGGCCTTGGGGTCCAGCCACAGCCTTCCTTCTGTGCCAGCCTAAGCCACATCTGTCTCTCTGACTGGCAGTCACTACCCACCCCTTTAACTGGCTTCCCTTAGCTTTTCATCTGTACCCACAGAAAGTTGAATAATGGAACAAGAGAATGGAAATCTAGAACTGGGCTCAAATGTCAAGAACATGTTTACCAGAAGAAAACATTTGTCTCCCTGCATAGGACTTCTGTGGACAAGATGTGAAAATTCATACATCATGTGAATTTCACAGGGTGTGCAGAGATTTAGACATTCTCTTTCTGACACTGTATTACTGAACTTTTCCAAACAAATGTCTTTGTTCAGTCATCTTATAGGTGTAAAGGTTTTATGAATTGTTAAATAGTGACCTATTGCTACATTAACAGATACACTTTTTCAGAAATGCACCTTTACCATCATCTATCTCTAGACTGCCATCTTGCCTTTATCAGAATGATGCAAAGGTCACCTGTCTGTGTCCCACCCCTCACTTTTGCAAACACACCAGGTTTTCTATGGCCTCTGTACTGATAACCTGTCTCTTGGAAAGATACCTACTTATCCTTTCCAAAAGGACCTGCATTAATTATTTGTAGGCTCACTGACCACAAGGAAGTTATGTTTCCATTCCCCCCTCCACAAATACTCCTTACATTTTCCATTGAAAATAAGTCAGAGAATTTTTCACAAGACTTTCCATCTGCAAAATCGTTGCCATGTGACTCTACCAAATTTCCTTTAATAGCCTTTCAGTTCACTCTGAAAATTATAGGTATTTTCAAACAATATAGTGAATGTTTAAATTCATAGAATATTTATTACAATGAAAGACATATTGCCACTAATATGCTTCAGATTATTCCTCTTCACTTCAAACACACTCACCACTCTTGGAATTTTCTGGAGCAGTTCTGGAGTTCTCCTTTCCTGTGTGTCTTCAGTTGTGCTATTGGGGCTGCCTCAGTGTCTGTGTGGATTCAAAACATCTGCCGACAAGGGTTGGAAGAGTCAGTAGGTGTAGCGTGCCACGTTGTGTGGACAAAGTGTGTGAGGCCACACGGTGATGTGGTATTTGTTGGAGGTTGCTGGAACCATCTTGAGCTGATTCAGGACATTGAGGCAGCCACAGAGGGAGTCAAGAAAAAAGACTTCCAGAACTGTTTCAGAAATTGGGAAGAATGATGGGATAGATGTGTTCAGAGCTCGGCGGATATCTTGAGGGAATTAATGGCAATGTGTCTTTTGCTCTAATGAATTCCCTTTTATTTTAAATTTAAACATTCACTGTAATTTTGGATCACACCACATGGGCTGAAAACAAATTCTAAGGACTTGAGAAGCTTCTCTGAGTGCAATTCATGTGTGCACTTGATGTGGATGTGAGGTGAAGGACGACCACTAACCCAGGACGTGAAAATAGAAAATGACAAGAAATGAAGACACCTGCTGGCACTGGAGTGTAATGCCGTGAGCAATCTAAGAACCATGCTTTTCAGTAGACGTTGATTTGTTAGTGTTTGTTTGATATTGGTAGAAGCTGCTACCAACTTTGTTTCCTGAAACTTTCAAGACTTAGTTTCTGTAGGATATATTTAGAAATTATAGCTTATAGTAAGGAAGCCCAATAGTATTCTGGGAGATTGATCTCATCTTGCATAGAAAAAACCTCAGGGGAAGAAAACCACCTAGAATTAAAGCTGAAATTTCAGATTAGAACAAGGTTTTTAGATAACTACAGAAATAGTTGGTTCCTTCATAAGTAAAATGTCTTCATAAGACATAAAATCTTCCAATGCAAAATGTTTCCCTCAACACACTATTCATATATCAGCTCTGGTTCACTATGTATTTTATTGATGTTTTTCTTACTTTATTATACACAGATGAGGTGTTAATGTCATTTACTAAAAAATGACCACAAGATGCATGTTTAATTTTTACAGATGACTCTCTGTGCTTCATTGTTAACTTTTCATTGAGAAAAGAGCAGTCTTTTAAATTTTAGCACCACAGGCATGTGCAATAAAATAATTTTGTTATTGAGATAGCGCTTCATGAAGCATCCCCCACACATAAATTAGATCTTATATTTTCTCCAGGACCTGTGTCTTAGTTATTTTCTTTGTTGCTAAGACAAAAATACTTGACACTCAAGTTGAAAGGAGGAAAAGTTTATTTTGGCTCACCATTTGTGGAGGTTCAGTCCATAATTGGCTGGCTCCAAGGAGGAGTGGCATGGCAGAGGGACATCATGGGAAAAATAGTCCATGGCAAGCAAGCGGGAGAGAACATATTAGCTCTCTTTCTGTCCCTTACATTTTATGCAGACTAACCACCCTAGGGCAGGTGTAGCATGCACACCCTTAATCCTAACCAGAACTCTGCAGACCAATCAGTGGACTGATAGTCTATGGCAAGCAGGCAGGAGACAGCAGAATGGCACGCAGCAGCAGCAGTAGAAGCTACCCATTCTAAGCTATCCACACTTTGGGCAGTGCCAACCACACCCAGCATGAGGCAGCATACCCTTAATCCCAGTGCCACACACTTAATCTCAGCATCTCTGCATTACCCCATCTATGAGCACATGAAGCTTTGGGGGTATCTAGATACAAGCTATAACAGTCCACCACTTCCTAAAAATAAGACATATTCACTCAATGACTGGTTTCTTGGACATAGCCCATGCATTACAGCTCTGTGGATTGTCCAGGCCTGCTCTCGTTTATCTGTTACTTCCGTCATTCATCTATGGAGCATAGGAATGGCTTCAAAACACTGTGCAGTTATGTTGTATTTTCTTATACTTGTTTCAAAAAGAATATTGCCATATTATCAAGAGTCATAATGTAGTTTCCATTGATCTTCCTAGTGGGAGAAAAAGTAGTCTGTGCAGTTTGTTTTTAAGTTGTAAGAGCTCATAACAGAAAAATCATGTGCTGTATAAGGTTTTTACATTGCATTTTAGGGAGTCTTAGATCTGACCTGATGTGCGTACACAATTGTGTGGAAAATAAAATTGTTATAATTTGGATTTCAGTACAGATATTATTTCTGATTAATTTGTGCTGCTCCTGGGTTGTCTTTCATTGCCTCATGCAGATGTGTGTTTTTGTCTCTTCGCTTTCTTGCCTTTCTCTCATCTTGGTTTGGTTGTTCATCCTCTGTGATGTCAGAGCTGGGTGTTTGTGTTTCCTTGTCACTTGTGCTTTAGTGTGATCTGTCTGTTTAAATAAGACATTTTAGGCATGCTTAGATTTATATTACAGTACTTAGCACAGTAAGTCACAGTTATTTTGTTGTAATATTTCTCCACCTGTGCTTCAAGCTTCTCAAGATTAGTAACCATATTCAGATGCTTGTCTATTGGGGATTGTGTAGATTTTTAGAAAATGAAGTTAATCTTTATAATAATAGCCAACATTTACCAAGGAAGTTGGTAAGTACTTCAAATAACTTTGGTCAAAAAATTGCTGATATTTTGAAAGTTAAGTCTTTGTTCCTGCCATGTGGCTCTGCTGCCAGGGCAAGCTGAGAGGGTGATTGAGACTGGGCATGGTAGTGCCCGCCTGTAATCGCAGCGCTTCGGAGGGTGTAAACAGGAGGATCACTATAAGTCCAATCTACACAGTGAGGCCCTGTAGACCCTGTAGACCCTGTCCTAAGTACAAAAATAAAGAAATAAATAAATGTCTTCATTGCTGGTACGCTTAGAAGCCACTTATTAAGAAAGTACATAGTGATCTAAACCTACAAATAATGACATTTTTGAAGTGCACTGGAATTATATAATACATAATACTGTCCATATGCATGTTTATATTAATGTTGCATATATACACACACACACACACACACACACACACACACACACACACTATATATTCTATTTCCATCTGTTGATTGTAGCATTTGACTTTCTGTGCTCATAATTCCTGCATCCTATAGTTTTCTATTTGTAGATCACAGGCCACTTTTTTGTCAGTTATCACCTACATATAGGGGATTTGACTCCTCAGTTTTCCCAGGACTAACCAAGTTTATACTCATTATTTTAATATGATTATTAATAATTTAATAACTATAGGAACTGCCCTGATTTGGACAATGACCCTACAGTTGGCCTCTCTATTGGTAGATACTTGAATTACATCTATCATGACTCAAATATATAAAGAGGATGTTAAAATCATATTATTTCCATCTTGAAGTGCTTCATCCTTGCTAGTGTTGTTATGATGGTTAATTTCAATTCAGTTCTTTATTGTGGATAGTGGTGTACATGTCCCTTTCTCATTTATAGCTATTGAAACATTAGTTCATGATCGTGTGTGTGTATGTGTGTGTGTATGTGTACATGTGTGTATTCCATAATTATAGTAAGTGAGAAAATGCTGACCTTGGAGCCATGCTGAACTGACCCTTACTTCCTCACCTTCTGGGGTATTTTGAAACTCTGAAAGCCTTCCTGGTTGCCCAACTTTCCTCTGAAATCTTGTATGACTATCTAGTGTGCACACAAGACATTTGTAGTATTACTACAAGAGACCCTCACCTCTTGCTACAAGAGAGCCCACCTCCCTCTTTAGTTAAGACCTTATCCCTAAACCCATGTCTTTATGTAGATGAGTGCATACTCTGTATCTGCTTGTTTGCACTGCCTTGATCTCCCTAGCTCATCCTTCACTCTCCTCCCCTTCTTTTTCTACCTCCTTCTCTCCTTTAGAAGTACACTTCCCAACAACTTTAGCCAATGAATTTAATGTCACAGTATGTGCTACTCTGTCCCTATGCCTCCAGTGTTGTATTCCTATTTAGATTTCTCCTACTTTCCACTAAACAGACTTAAGATCCTTATGCCCTCCTGCAGTGCCTGTTCTTAACCACAAGCAAGAGAAGTGTAGCAACTTTGCTCTGGGAGCTCTACCACATTTCCTAAATGGGGAACTTCCACCCTGTCTTCCCTGCTCACCACACAGACATGACTCAGCTTTTGCATTCTTTCTAAGGTAGTGAGCTGTCTTGGGAATTCCCAGCTGCTGACTGCAGAGAGTCTCAGTCTCCTGAACCCTAAGTCTGTCATCTGCAATAGACCATCAAACCAACCACTCAGAGCCTCCTACTTCTCCCCAAGAGCCTTGCATTGCCCTCTTGCTATGAGGGAAGATATCTTTTACTCTTGGTAATTCTCTCTGCAGTGTTTCTCCTGTGTCTGTCCCACCCCTCATGGTTCTAAGTCAAATCTCTTATTGCCATAAAAATGGGAAAAAAGATTCTTTTTAGTTCAGTTAGATACCCCAAAGAGGTTGCCAGCTCTGTTAAACATTCAGCCTTCTCAATTGCTTAGATGTTTCCCTGGGTTGGAGGATATATGAGTGGTACCACTGAGGGTTACTTTGCAAGAAGTATCCAAGAGTATAGTTTGCTCCTCACCTGTCTCCAGAGTTGAAAGTCATCTTGGCGTAGGAATCTTGACACCTGAAAATCAACCAAGCATTCTTTTTACTTGGAGCCCTAGGAGGGTTAGACACACAGTAGGACTACATGTAACCTAATGTCCTAGATTTCTCAAGGTGGGCATACACATTAAGATCTGTGTTTCTGGATATATGATAATTATTTTATATATAATTGAATTCTATAATCTGTTAATACTTTAACTTAGTAAATACTTATTTTTAACATGTTAGTACACATGATTGTGTATTGGCCGTTGTAAAATGTTAATTCTTCTAAACAAGACATAGTAGATGGGAATTTAATATTTTTCCAACTGTGATTGTCTGTACATGTGTGTACATGGTACTTCATAAACTGATTTGTATTGCTAATCTTCCATTGGTTGTTTTTGATGATATGCAAATAGCATGAATTTGGCTCTTACTAGCTTTCCCAGGGAAAATGAAATCTATTTCTACAGCTGGAAATAATTTAGTCCTTGGAGAGGAGCTCTTTAGCTATCTTGGGAAAAATGCTTTTTTTGATCCAACAGTTTATTGCAAAAATGATTCAGGCTTCTGTTTACATGATGAAGAAGCAAAATAAATGATATTATTTTATTGGGAAACTGGGAGTAAAATGCCTTCAAAGGCACTTGGAAATTCCAAATCTTCTGAAGCTCTTCAGCTTCCTTCAGAAGAAAATGCAGATTTAATGCTCTCATTAGATTATGTGTGTGTTTTCTGTCTTCCTCTCATCTTTCTGAAGGACATTTATCCCCTTGTTGTTACTAGTTTATCCTCACATGAATGTCTTCCCAGAAAAATGCTACCCATTGGTTTCTGGAAGCCTTTAAAATTATGACCCATCAACTAAGGTTATTTGAGTGATAATGCAGTGAATTTGTGGGTGCCACATTGTATACTTTTTAAAGAGCTTGAAGCCGGGTGTGGTGGCGCATGCCTGTAATCCCAGCACTAGGGAGGCTGAAGCAGGAGGATTGTTGTGAGTTCAAGACCAGCCTGAGCTACAAAGTGAGCTTAAGGCCAGCCTGAACTGCACAGTGAGACCCTGTCTCAAAAAGGCAAAAAATAAATAACTAACTAACTAAATAAATAAATAAATACAGAGCTTGAGATAATTAATAGGAAGATGCTGAGCAAAAATCAAAATCTTACTGAGTTAAAAACAAGAAGCAGAAAAAGACAAGAGAAATTTCACATTTTTAAAAAATAAATTGAATACTCTATTAGAGTGAAGAAAGCCAAGTTGACTATTTTCTATACTTGGCCATCATTCATATATACATATGTATATGCACACACATATATATATGCAGACACACATATATACTGACATATATATTTATATATTTATATGTTTTATATATTTATATATTTTTATATGTTTATATATTTTATATATTTATGTATATTTATATATTATTTGTATATTTATATATATTTATATATATATACTGACACACAGATTTGTCTTAACTCACATAAATATATAAAGATGTTAGAATCATATCATTTCCATCTTGAAGTGCTTCATCCTTTGTGTTTTGTTTTGTTGTTATTGTTTGTTTTTTGTTTTTGCAGTACCAGGGATTGAACTCAGGACCTTGCACTTGCCAGGCAACCACTTATTCTACTGAGCTATCTCTCTGGCCCTTTGAAGTGCTTCATCCTTGTTAGCGTTGTTATGATTTTTATTCCAGTTCTGTTGTTATGGACAGTGATGCACATGTCACTTTCTCATTTACAGCTGTTGAAACATTAGTTCATGATCAAGTGTGTGTGTGTGTGTGTGTGTGTGTGTGTGTGTGTACATGTGTGTATTCCATAATTATAGTAAGTGAGAAAATGCTGACCTTGGAGCCATGCTGAACTGACCCTTATTTCCTCACCCTCTGGGATATTTTGAAACTGTGAAAGCCTTACTAGTTAAAATATATATAATAATTGTCAAGATGCTATGTGGTTTTCACCGCATGAAAAAAATCCAAACCTAACATCCCATTATGAACTGGCTCCTCAAATGTCTTTCCAGTGTCTTCGTTTGCTCTTTCATTCAACAGATCTTTCAAGTACCTACTACGTGCCAGAAACATCAGGCAACATATATAGTTATATAGATGTATATAACAGCAAGTTAAAATAAAGGAACTGCTGATAAGACCGGGGTAGAGGGTAAAGGGATGGGAAATGAAAGTCTGGCCCTCAGATGATTTAACAGAAAGCAGGTTGGAAACCTAGAGCAGCAGCCTCAGGGCCTTTTAGAGTAAGATAAGTAGATTACAATTAAGAATGTTTCTTTTGAGCTGAGCTGTGCTGTTCTGATCTGGGAATTATGTTGAATAATATCGTTTTCTCTAATTAAACTGAATGTAGTGTAAATAAGTATTATCAGTGTTTTTCAGATAAATCTATACGTCAAGAATTCTGACAGATTTGTTTTGATTAAGGTTTTCTGTAACAAAACAAAATATAAACAACAAATTTGTGGTCAGCTTACTCTGGAAAGTCCCCAACCAACTAACGGTTTGCCCTTTCCACAGAACACTGATGGTGACCCACCCTTAGCATTACTTACTGTTTACTTCCTGAAATGCAGACACTTTTGCAAAAGGTTTTACAAACCTTATGCTCATAGAACAAAAATTGAAATTCTATGTGGGGAGCTGCACTGTGAAAAAAATTCTAGAGAACACTTTTGCAGATCACATACACAAAGTTAGCACTTTTGTATGGCAAGCTTAATAACTGTCAACATGCTATATGGTTTTCACTGCAAGAAAAAAAAAATCTAAATCTAACATCCCATTATGATCTCATCCCTCACATGTCTTTCCAGTGTCTTCGTTTGCTCTTTCATTCAGCAGATCTTTCATGTACCTACTATGTGCCAGAAACATATCAGGCAATGCATTGAACAGGACAGGGATGGCACCACCAGCAAAATTAAAATATGACTGAGGTCGAAAGGGCATTGGTTATTTTTCTTTATGCCTTTGCTTTGGTTTGCCTTTGGCAGCACATACTTCTGTATGTACTTTTCCAGCTTTAGATATTTTCTTCAATCTCAAATGTCTTCCTGACTTCTCACTCTGCTTCTCAACTCCTCAACCTTTCTAAATATATCAGTAATCCTTTTCTGGGCTAGGGAGCTAGCTTGGCAGTTTAAGCACCTGCCTGGCAAGTGCAAGGACCAGGGTTCAATCCGTGGTATCACACACTATGTTGGCCACTGAAAACAGGCGTGGTGAAACACGCCTGTAATCCCAGCACTGGAGAAGCTGAGCCAGAAGGATCACTAGAGTCCAAGCTATGTAGCAAGACCCCTTACCAGGTAAATAAATAAGACATTTTAAGTGTTTAATGGTCCTTTTACTTCTAAGATGCTTTCAAATAGCCCCAGAGGCTATATCCTTTTGACTGCTGTACTGTGTCATGTTGCATAGCTTTCTTTATACACCTGGTTTGGTGCATTGTAATAGACACTAAAGGTTTATGAAATTAAGGAACACCATTGAAGTACCTCAGAATCTCTTCCTAGTGCATACTAAGTACATTGTTTTAATCATTATATTGACTTTCTTTTTTGACTCCAGAGTTTGAGTTGCATACACCAACATATGCATTGTTGAGTGAACTGTAATAGGCTTGTGAGGGAGTTTAATGAGCCCAGGGACACAGCCATAGAGTAACTAATGAAGGTCATTGCCTAGTTGACTATATTCTCATTACCGATACATCTGTTGAAGCAAAAGAAACATCTGAGGGGAACTACATGTATTTTACCACTGGATCATGTAGGGTCTTATTTTTCTCCATTGACATTAACCCATAATTTCTGTTGTGTCCTCTTCTCCACCGAGCATTCCATGTCATTATTCTTCATCTGTCGTGAGGATTCTGTGCTAGTGTTGGAAGCTGTGACGGTGAACCGCTTAGCAGCAGCAGAAAGAAGGCGTGTGCACTAGAGAGCATCTAAGCTTGTAAATAAGTGCTGTGTCAGCCTTCCACAGACGCTGGGTCAACAATTCATTTGCAGTAAACAATTTTTTTTTATTATGACCTTTGGTTCCTCACCCAGCTTTAGAAGGAAGAGTAGCAGCTTTGGATTCATAAAAGGTCTCAGAACTATGGCTTTTTGAGTTGAATTGTAGTGATTTGGGTAAAGTCCCTCAGTGGAATTTTACTGAGGTATAATTGACAAATAGTTGTTGTATATATGTCTGACATAACATGATATTTTGATAGACCAGTATAAAATTATTTTCACAGGCTAATTAACATATCCATGACCTCACATACTTAGCTCTGTGTATGTATGGTAAGAGCTTTGAAATCCTACATTCCTAGAAAATTTCAAGCATATAATTTCATTAACCATAAGCACCATTCCACACATTAGAGCCTCAGAACGCCTTTCTTTTGTCTAGCGCTGTGTACCCTTCACGCCTCTACTCCCCTCATACCTCAGCTCCTGGCAACCATTATCTTACTCTCTTCCTTGAGCTCTACTTTTTTCCCCCTCCAATTCCATGTAAATGTAAGCGAAATCATGCAATAGTTTTCTCTGTGCTGAAGCAAGTTTTAGGATTTTCTTTCTATCACATTTCCTTTATCCTTTCATCTGTTGATGGGCATTTAGGTTGATTCCTTTTCTTGGCTTTGGTGAATAATGCTATAATGAAAATGACATGAGAGATATTTCTTCAACATGCTGATTTCATTTCCCCTAGATACATATCCAGAATTGGGATTTCTAGCTTATGTAGTTCTAGTTCCTTGAAGGAACTCGTACAGTTGTCCATAATAGCTGTATCAATTTACATTCTTGCCAGCAGTGTACAAGGGGTCACTTTTCTCTGCATCTCTGCCAGCACTTTCCTTTTTATTGTAGTAGCCATTCTACATAGAGATGAGATGATATTGTAATTTTAATTTGCTTTCTCTGATTGATTAGTGACAGTAAACATTTTTCATGTACCAGGTGACCATTTTTACATCTTCTATTGATAAACACAAGTTTCAATCCTTTGCCATTTTAAAATCAGTTTATTTTTGCAATTAAGCTCTTTTTAAATTCCTTATAAGTTTTGCATATTACCCTTTCTCTGATTGTGGTTTGCAAACGTTGTCTCCCATGCCACAAGTTATCTCTGAACTCTGATGTTCCTTTTGCTCTGCAGAAGGTTTCTGGTTTCAATGTAATCACATTTCTACATTTTCACTTTGTTGTCTCTGCTTTGGAGTGCTCATATCCAAAGAAATCTTTGTCCACACGAATATGAAAGAGTTTTCTGTGCCTTCTCTTTTAGTAGCTTAAGTTTCACTTCTTCCATTAAGTCTTTAATCTACTTTGAGTTGAGTTTTGTAACTGATGAGATATAAGGGTTCAGTTTCATGCTTCTACACGTAGATACTCAGTTTTCCCGGCATCATTTATTGAAGAAACTATCTTTTTGCCCTTGTATGTTCTTGGTGCCTTTGTCAAAGATCGATTGACTGTAAATATGTGGATTGACTTCTGGTAGGCATCACAGGCTCCTAATGGAACTTGCATCACTGTGGTGGTTTTAGGCTGGATAGTGGTGCTGATTGATTAGAAAATGATGCTATTTTTAATTGTGTTTAAAAAGCATATCATCTTAACTGTTTTTAAGTGGATACTTCATACTATAGAATATATTTGCTTTGTTGTGTAGGCCTTTTCTCTCTCTCTTCCTTGCTCGCTCATTTGCTCACTTGCTCGTATTTGGTTGTCATAGGGTCTCACTATACAGCTCAGATCCTCCTGCTTCCAGCCTCCCCAGTGCTGGAACTGCAGCATGTGCCACTATGCCTGGACTCTGTGGCCAGCTCAGCCACCCTGGGGGCGGGGCTGATGTGGCATGTGATGCCAGGGATCAAACCATGGACCCTGCACTTGCCTGAGCAGGTGCTTTAGTCTGCTGAGCTATCTTGCCGAATCCCCTAAGTTATTTTCCTCTCTTTCCATCCTCTTCTCCTCCCACTAGCTGGCAAGCTCCAATCTATTTTTGGTTTCTATGAAGTTCTCTATCTTAGATACCCTATTAAAAAAGTAACAAAACTGGCAAAGCGCACCTTGTGACACACACAGAAGGGTGCTTCATTAGCCCCGTGGTGGCTCAGAAGCCAGCCAAGCTGCCCATCCAGCTCAGCCATCGTAGCACTCATCCATGGGTAGATGCTTCAGTGGATTGTATGTCTAGACTATGGTGGATAATGCTACAACAAGTATGACAAGGGGTGTGTTACTTACAGCCTCTCTGTTCTGTTCATTGGAGTACATGCCAAGAAGCGAGAGCGCACACTCCTCACTCCATCTTTAATATTCGAAGGAAATGCTATGGCGTTTTCTGTGATGCCTGTACCAACCTACATTTATACCAGTAGTGCACAAGGTTCCCTTTGCTTCACATGCTCAATGGTACTTGCTATTTTCTGGTTTTTGCTTGGTTGTTGTAGCAGCCATCCTACTAGCTATGAGGTGATATCTCTTGGTTTTGGTTTGGTTTTCTCTTAGAATTAGTGATATTGGCCAAGAGGAATGACTGTTGTTTGATACTCTAATTTATAGAGGAATTGTCTTTGGTTACCTACTGAGATAAAGCTGTAATATCTTTTGACCAAATAAGTACAGACTGCAAGGTCCAATTTGTAGTGTAATCTAACTACCATAAAACCACTAATAATAGTTGGGAAGGTGGTTTCCAATTCTTTTGTGCACTAAAACTTCAACTGGAAATTTCGTGTATTCCTTATTGTTAATTGTAAAAGTGTCAGAGGGCCGGCCAAATAGCTCAGTGGATTAAAGCACCAGCAGGCTTTGGGGCCAGGGATTTGATCCCCAGGCCTGTTGTGCTGGCCCTACCCCCAGGGTGCACTGAGACAGTGATTGAGACTGGGCATGGTGGCGTGCACCTGTAATCCCAGCTCTTGGGAGGCTGTAAACAAGCAGATCTAGTAGTGAGACCCTGCACATCCTGTAGACGCTTCCCTGAAAAATACAAAAAAAAAAAAAAAAAAAAAAAAAAGTGTACAAGTGTCTAACTTTTCCTTCTAAATGTTTCACCAATTGAACAGGGCTGGTGGAGAGATGCAGAGAATCTGTGTGACCATAAGTCATGGCTTCCTGGGGCTGACTTTCCAAGAGAAGTCTGGTCTGTGCTTTGTATTCCTTCTTGTTGAATTGGAGAAAAAATAAGTGATCTCAGTAGGGAGAATCTACAGTTTGCTTGGAAATGTACAACCATAGAGTCTAATAAATTGTTAAGGAAATGACAGGCTAAGTAACTAGTATAGAATCCAGGAAAATGTTTGCCCTTTTGTCCTAGGAAGTACATACATTTTGTGGTTTTTACAAGTCCTTTCATCTAGGCAATATCAGCATGTTCACAAGTTATAAGTAGACACTTTCTCCATCAAAATACTGATAGTCTTGGGTGACTGCAAGAATAGCCATGAAAAATTATCTTGGCCATCCATTTTTAGAATCAACTGTTTCCTGCGCAATAAGAAAACAAATAATTGTTTATGCTTATAGCAGATGTTAATAAATAATGTCAGTTTAGGCAACTGTACATGTTTTTATTTATTACTGATTTCTGATTTTTTTTCTAAATGAATTGTATAAATGAAAGCCCAATAAATAATTGGTTACCTTTTAGGACATAAGTTTTACTAAAGATTCATTTTTAGATTTGGAAATGGTATTTTTACTAGTGTAAAATATGAAATAAAGTGAAATGTGAACATTTTATAATGTTTTAAATTTAAGAAGCACTTCATTTTTACCATAATTACAACACCAAGATTGCTAATCATAACCTCAATTAAGTTATTATCTGAAAGTAAATTGCCACATTTCAATTGGTTTTTCTGTTGTTGCTGCTGCTCCTGCTGCCAGAGTCCAACTCTTAACTTTGCACTTGCCAGGTTGGTACTGTGTAACTGAGCTGTATCCCAGCTCGATGTTTAATGTTTAAAAAGGATACCATCAAGGGTGGTGCTGCTTGATGCTCCTGTTTTACTTTGCTCTTGGAGTTCTCTGCTCAGAGTAGAATTTGTACTCCACAGTCTAACAAGCCCTAATTCTGGAATTTCCTAAGAGCACTGCCCATAATGATTACAGCAAAATTCCAACATTTTTACAGTGAGGAGCACAGCTTTATTCTTTTTCAGCTGTCGAGCTGTTGGCAAAAGCATGCACTCTAGTGAAATAACTGAGCAAGTGGTTTATGAGACAGGCTGCAATTCTTCAGAAGGATCCATAAAAACTATAGCTGGCTGGATGGCTTAGCCCCATTTGTGGCCCTGTGCAGCAGAGATTAATCACCAAGGAGTCTGACTAATGCCAGCCACTACCTCTTAATGAATGTCAATTGTGACCCCATCAGCCTTTTTTTTAACATCAATAACCTCTGAATGGGGCACTTGTCTAGTGCTCTACACCATAAGATGATTAATTCTGCAGAGGAGGCTTTTGGTCCCATCATGTCCCAGCTCCATCTACGCAGTATGCAGAGGGAGGTTTGGGTAGCCTTTCCACCAGCAGCGGAGTAGAAGCAGCACTGAAACCCATCATCTTTTGTATTCTAGTTTTAAGTTCCTGTCAGATTTGCTCTGCATTAAATGCCTTGGTCAAGGAGAGGTGGCAAAAGAAATATTCCGATCTCATTAACTTTCTGTTTTTTAATTTTTATTCATTTTTGTATTCATTTTAATGAGGAAAAAAATAGCAATGAAACAGTTTCAAACAGATTAGTAGGACAGTTACAATAATTAATACATTGCATATTGTCTTCATAGTAGTTATTCAGAGGACAAGATGAAGATATAATCTCTTGTCTAAACAATATTAGTAGAAACCTTTCTTCTCATTGAACTAAGAGAAAGTAGCTATATATCTATCCTAATGATTTTGTGCATACAAGTATATTTTTTTCCTTTTTTTCTCATTCTATTTGTATCACCCTTTATTATTTTGTCTTGTCAGAGATGAGTGTTCCATTGCTGTTAGATAAACTGTATTTGGAGAGGTCTGTAAAGGACCTTTTCATACTTGATGCCAGTTCAAATACTGTGGATACCCGAATTCAGCAAAATAACCCAATATAGTCCTATAGTCCATAACAGTAGTGGGTTATTAGCAGAACTGGCAAACAATCTCAATGACTTTCTAATGGTCTTTTAAGAACACTAGAGCAGGGAACATTGGAAGTCAGCATCTAATCCAAATATGCCTGAATAAGGAAGTAGTTAAATAAATCAGAATGTAGCTTCTGATCCGGGGCAATGAGCATGGCTCTGCTGTGGAGAGCCTTTCACAGGCCCATGAAGGCCACACCTTCCTTACTGCAGGGTTCTTGTAGGTTTCATGGTTTATCAGGTGGATAGATGCAGAGAGAGGATGCACTGTGAAAGATTTTCTTCATGGCCTTGCTGCTAAGAGGCACTTTACTTCCCTGGCCAAGGACTTGATCATGTGGCCCAACCTGCTGACAGGGAAACATGGGAAATGTAGTTCATGTACCAAGAGGAGGAAACAGATTTGGAACCTGGCCACCCAGTAATGCTACAAAGGTGGTGAGAATGAGTTAGAGGAAGAACAGGAGCAGCACTGAGACTTTCAAGTGAATAAACTGTGTGTATGTGTGTGTGTGTGTGTGTGTGTTATGAACAATGTGAATATGTTTCATTCAAAAAATATATTTTCTAGAAAAAGCAGAGGCACTGTCTATACAAGATATAGAGTCAATGTCTGGGTTGTGTCTCAGGTGTTTCAGTGAGAGAATTTTGTCCTGTGCCATAATCTGTAGGAAGCATACCCTGTCCTTTTGACCAAGCCGAGGAGAGCCTCTCCAGGGCCTGCAGTCCCGGCATTTGGGTACTTTGTTTTCTCTTCTTTTGTCTGGGACTCCTTGCCCACAGTTGGAAGGTGTGCTGAGGACCAGTGATTGTCGGGTCACCGTGTGGGGCCAAAGTTGGATTTGCCCGTGTTGAACTGGAGAAAGCACGTGACTAGGCCCCATGAGAGTCACTGCAAGAACCCTTCTACTATCTGAAGTAGGGGGTGAAAGTCATAACTCCTCAGAACTTCATGTGGCCACATCTGAAACTGAGACACAATAGGCCTCACCTCTGTTCAGAGAGCCTCAGGGCCTCATGTTGCTTGTTACAGAAAGAAGCCCACATCCTAGCCCAGGAGACCGCACTCTGAGTTGACACACACCCGTGTCCCCGACTTTATGTCTTGCCACAGGGCTTGTGGCTGAAGCTAAAGTTTTCAAATGGGCATTCCAATGCATATTTCTCAGGGATGCATTAACACCTGTGTTGTAGACAAACAGTACTATGTAGGCAAATATATTCATAAAACATCACACTGCAAACCAAGTTATTCCTTAGGCCTATCTCTGTATTGAAGGCTCTCATTAAGCTGTGCAGCTTGGATGCTTGCTTAATTTTCTTTATTCTAGTTTATACTAAACTCAGTAGAATGCAGGAAAATGCACTGTGCTCCCCCACCCCAACAAGTGCTCCTCATGTCCCAATATACAGACATCAGTTGGGAGCTTGCAAGGGGTCTGGGTCCCTGGCACTGGCCATGGAGACGTCTGGGCACTTGAGTCCTACCTCTTGTCCTATTTCTGTTCAATCACTCTGCTGTAGGATCCCTGGTGCATCTTTCCTTGGATGATCTACCTGAAATAAATCTTTCCTTCCACTGCGTAGTGTGTGTTTTGTGTTTTCAATACATCATAAATATTTCTCCTTGATGATGTTATATTTATTCTGAGGATCCTATTGTCTATGAAAGTGTTTGACATATAATGGTGTTATGGTGTTCGCATCTCACAGTCTTGTAGATTTGGCCTATAATAATAAACATACCACAGATCAGGGGCTTAAGCAACCTCATTTTTTTGTTCTGAAGGCTGCCGAGTATAAGATCAAGATCCTGGCTAATCCAGTCCCTGGCAGGGGCCCTCATTCCCTTTGCAGAGATGGACTCCTTGCTCTGTGCTCACATGCAGAGAAAAGAAGCAAGCATTCTCCTTGCTTACAGTACCTCCAGTCCCCACCACAAGGGCGAGATGGCTCCCAAATCCTCACCTCAGATATGCTCATATAGGAGAGCATTGTTCAGCCCAGGAATTTTGGAAAGAAGCATCCACTCTTTAGCACACTTCTTTTCTTCCTTTGTGTTTTAAACATAAAAGTATTTCAGTTTTTACTTTCTCTTAACATTTAGTATGCACATATGCCTTAAAGGATAAAAGTATTCCACTGTCCTATTCTTATCAGAAACTTAGAACAGTTTAATTAAAATCATCTCCCTTCCATATTATTCCTTATTTAGATTTTTATTATTTATTTTTATTTATTTTCTTAATTAGCTCATGGGTATTTATTTTTTTATTAGATTTTTTTTATGTATTTAGTCAGGGTCTATAGGGTCTCACTACGTAGATTGGACTCACAGTGATCCTCCTGTTTTCAGCCTCCTATGCACTGGGATTGCAGGTGCACGCCACCATGCCCAGTCTCAAATACCCTTCTCAGCACACCTCAGGGGCAGGATCGAACCCAGGTCCTTGCATCTGCCTAAGCAGGTTCTTTAATCCACTGAGCTAGCTGGCCAGCCCTTGAACTGGTGATATTATTGTTGGGTTTCTTTATGTTTTTACCTTAAATTGAATGACTGTTCTCTATTTAGTCTGTTTTGTTTTTTCAAGAGCAGAATATATTTACTGGGGGAAAGAAACCTCCTGTCTGAGAGAGGAACAGAAGAGGGCCTGAGTGAGTGGTCCTAAGAAGCTGTCTCTTCCAGTTTAATTTAGCCCCAATGTGGGGCTAAGGTGGAGAAAATGGGAAGTTGCTTAGGTGTATGTGGGGTGGGACAAAACTATAGCCAACCAATGGGATTACCAGCACCATTGCTCAGATAAAATTAAGTCCAGGACCAAATGGGGAAGTGAGTCTTGCAGAAAGAAGGCATGAATGTGGAACAGGACCTTATCTGGTGGCCATTCCATAGTAGGTAGTAGTTGGCATAATGATTCTTCCTGGCTTTCTCAGGGTGATAATCCTAGATGCTAATCTTTGGAGAGGTTAGCATTTATTTGATCTTTGGTCTTTAGGTATGACTCACAGCAGAAGCATCTGTCCCTTCCACAGCTGTAAAGTATCTTGTCTTTTGTGTTATCTCCTAGAGGGCCTGGCCCTGTCTGACTGCCTATAATATTTATATCTAACTCGGCTGCCTGCAACATTCCCCCCTCTGAAGAAGTAACCCAAACTGTGGTGAAGGAAGCATGTGTGATGACTGCTCTAACTTCTTCAGGCTGAAAGGGGTTGTAGTTGTTGATCGGCAGTCAGATATACCTTCAGAGGTTCTATCTAAAGGCCCTCAATAGATAGCAGGTATTTTTCTCTTGGGTGGACATGTAACTTTTAGTCTGGAGGAAACAAAGCCAAAGAAATGATTAAACATGCATGTGCCAAATAGTAAGATCAACAGGGTAATGTAGACAGTGGGCAGTAATGACTTCCCACAAAGGAGATAAAGATAGGGTCTAGGGGACCTCATCATCTCACATATCATTTATTGGATATCTAATATTTTGAGCAACTATTGAGACATCAGTAGAAGGATCTGGAATATAACAATCTTTTTTACCAGTTAGAACTTTTCGTAGATCCCATTAACAGAAATCTCTTAAGTTTATGGTTTAATCCCTTTTTTTATCTTCCATGGCCATTGGGTATTGTCTCAAATAAACTGGCCTTTTATGTCTCACCAACTCTATCATTACTGGGGGCACATGAATTGCCAGATTTAGAGAGAACACTGAGTACTGTCCAGTTTGCAAATGGGGCCACTGGCTGGATAACTACTGACACATGTGCATGAGGATCGATTAAAAGTCTAATAGACTTTTTCTTATATTGACAGTTACCATGGGTTCTTTTGAGCTGAGAGGTGAAGACCCATGAGATTATCAATCTGAAACTTTCTCTGATTCCATCATGAACACTTTATTTTTTTTCTCTCTCTAGTAGCTTTGGACATTTTGTTTTTGTTTTTGTTTTTGTTTTGTTTTCTGACTGGCCTTCATTTTTTGTAGGCTGCTAGTATCACTATTCTCTGTCTATAAATCTGTTCTGTATTTTTTTTTATACTATAAAACATTTTCTGAGCAATTTACTTGGGACCTACTGAGCAAAATATAACTTTTTGGTTTTAAGGCCTCCTGCAGGCAGCCCTACCAAGGAATGTGAACATAGCTTCTCTTAATCAGGCAGGAAACTCCAAGTAGGCTCAGCTCACCTGGGCTGTATGAGGTGGACAGTTAGTTAAGGCCTTAGTATATGTCTCTATAGACAAAATGTGATGGATCCCAGTTAAGGGAATCCTCATCTAGCATATTTATTATAGATTTTACCTGCATGATTACCTGGGTTTTGTGGTATCTTCTAGGAAAGAAGAAATTTTTCTGAAGTTAGAACATACATGATCAAACCATGAGCATTTGAGCTAACAGGTAAATTTATAAACTTTTTTGAGTCATAGCAATTGTAGCTCAGTAGCTGTTATACTCCTTTTATTTATGGAGTCTGACAGTTTGCTATAAGCCCCTGTAGCTTTAGTTAAGAGACATCATACCTGTCTTAACAATGAGGATGAAATACCTGAGTTACATCAGAAATCAATCAGGCTAACTTATATACTTATTATGAAATATGCAGCATTCAATCAGATTGGACCAATGTCCCATTCAGGGTTTTGGATTTGTAGGCAAGGAGCACTGCAGAGGGATTGAGTTTTATGTTCTAAAGGCAAGGCCTGGCTCTATCTATAGGCCCAAAACTATTGGATTCTGTGTAGTCAGTGTCCTTAGAAACTTTTTTTTAAAGGCTGACAGGATTTTGTTTGTCCATAGGGATCTGCTTTAACCTATGAAATACCTTTTAAGTCCTATATGTGAACCATATATATATATTACATGTGTAAAAACTAGTCTTAGCGTGATTTTGGCTAGTTAACAACCTGAATATATTGTAGTATTTCAGTCACAGCTAAAGCAATAAATCTTCTGAAGTCTGCTGCTTTTGAGGTATGATGACTGAAAGGAAGATCAGGGTTGGAGAAGGACAAAGAGACCTGTGCCAATGTCCAGCAATAGGCTGGATTTTTCTTTAGTCATGATTACTCAGGGTCCCCCCATGGAGATGACAGGTGGAGATAACAATCTGGCCAGAGGGAGGAGGCAGGCCCTGGGCCCTTCAGTCCCATTGGAACATTTGGGAAGCCTTGTCTCATCTCTGGGGCCTCCACCTCGGAGTGCAGTCTGACTTCCAGTGGCTGCCTTCGCAGTCAGGGCGTGGCCTGTGGGCCTCTTAAGGCCGTCCCTCATACAGTGGCCTGGTTTCTGACAGCAGGAGCAGATGAACCTCATTGTCTTTGAGCTCTTCTTGGAGCCAACAGAATCAGTCTATCTTTTGACTCTTTAAAATTAATAATATAGTATTCCTCTCCAAAAGCAATAGCAGCTTGTGATGCTGCCTCCATTTCCACTGATGACAAAGCTTGGTTTAAAATTAACATTACATCTCTTCAATCTAGTTCATAAGTCTGAGCAAATTATCTAAAGACATCAGTGAACTTATAAGCAATCTAAAAAGATTTTCTAGGATCTGACTTTATCTGTTTTAGGTCACAGAAAAAAAGGCACATGAACTCTGGATGTTCCAAATTTTCCTTTTCTTTCTTTAAAGGGTAATGTCCTTGAGGAGCTTCCATAAACCCAGCTGAGGACGGGTGTAGCCCTGTAGAGGCCTGGGATTTAGCTATTCTAGAAGCCCACCCTTTAGAAAGGCAAATAGGGGAAACCTTACTTTCAGTAATGGTGGGTGAGGCTCTGAGTAAGGCTTTCTTGCCTTGAGACTCCAAAGGTTAGGGAGGAGCAGCCTTAGGCTCTGGGACAGTGAATGGCTCAGGCGCCTGAACTGCCTGGTTCTTCTGTCACTCACATCTACATTTTAAAACTTAAATAACAATAACCCTCTTAATGCAAATCAAATATGAACGTAAGACATTTTTTACCATTTTCCTTTTTCATCATCTTTCTAGTTATTGATTGATTGATTGATTGATTTTTTTTTTTTTTTTGGTAGAACCAGAGATTGAACTCAGACCCTTGCACTTGCCAGGCAAGCGACATCTTTCTAGATATAAAAGAGCATCATAATTGACACTTTCCTCTGCATTCCATTTGGAATGAGCAGTTCTTTTTCAGCATGTAAGGATCAAACATCTTCTGGTGCCTAAAGAAGCATCGTAAAGGAGTGAGACTGTAAGATAACCTGGAATGCAACAGAAATCACCTTTCTGGATATCCCCACCTTTTTTCTAATTGATTCCTCTATCCAGTCGTCCCTTGAGTAGCCTTCTCTAGAGCAGGTGGATTTTCCTATCGGAGAGAAGGGAGACAAGATCCCACTAGCCTTTCCACCCTCAAACTAGTGTATGATTCCTATCTCCTGAAACATCTCACAAACCCTTTGCTTACTCTTATTGAATGTTTGTAAGTTTAAGTTATGATTGGTCCAGTGACAGGAATATATACAGAAGCATAACCATTGCATAAAAAGGTCAGTTGGAGGTGAGCACTGCTCAGGCTACAAAGGGCCCTTGTGGAGATAGATAGAACCATTAACTGGAGGGACTTGGCCCTGTGCACTAAGCCAAGTCTCTAGACATTTGTTTTCCACCTAATCACCTGGTAAACATTTTTAGCAACTGGAAAAGATTTAAATTTGAAGCTCACAGGTGAAACTTATATTTTATCACTTAGTATCACATTTTACATGTTGATAAAAATACTTTAAAGCTGACAAAAATCTTAGTGTGAGGCTCAGATGTAAATCATTTCCCCTAATAGCCACTGTAGAATGTAAACTATTGCAAGCTGCTACAGCCTAATTTCTGAAGAAAGGTCCTACTGAAAAACCTAGAGAGAAATTCTTCTAGTTTACTAGCCAAAGGAGATAAAAGAAAATAGGTAAGTGGAGATCTTTCAGTGGTCAGAAGCCAGTTTCCACCAAGGAACCTTTGGGTATGACCATAACTCCCCAGGTGTTTTTCTGCTGGCTCACACAACCACGGCTCAGTCTCCAGAAGGGAATGCAGCAGCTTCTCTTGTCAACATTCCATAAGCCATTGACTTCAGTGGGGATTCAGCAAAGAAAGGCTGGGGAAACCTGTCCTCCGCTTCAAAGAGTGGCAGCAGCTCTAGGAGCATTTACTAGCTGGTGGAGTAACCACTGTTTATCCATGTTCTACAAGGGATAGTTAACAGCCTGAACAAGATTACCTAGCACTTTACAGTAAAGGTTTTAAAGTCTACAATTTAGCTCTAATGCACCTAAACAATTAGACCTAAGAGAAATGGTTGAGATCCTCCCTCATACTAAATGTGTTTTGGTCCCATTAGTGTGTTACTTTTGGAAATAGCTCCTTCAGGTGTCACCCAGAAGTCGGTTCTCTCCACTGTATCTCAGGTTTATGCTCCCGAAAAAGACCTGCCTAGAACACTAAACCAGGACATGGCTTTTACATGTGCCCTCCTGGACTGGCATAATTCCTCTTTGTCTCATCTGACCCAGAGAAAGGGTATGTGTCCTTTTTAAAATAACTTTCCTCACTTCAGCATTAACCAATGCTCACTTTCTAAGGGCTTCATGTAGTTGGAACAGTCTAAAATTTTCCTAATTTTACATGCCTCTTAAAAGGGAAGTACAAAGAGATGGGAAAATTAGAAGTCAAAGAATGGAAACTGAAACAGAGCAGGCCTGATATTTCCTCTAGCATGTAGAGGGGGATCAGAGTCAGTCTTTCCCAGTAAAGCCTGTCCTCTAAGTCTTTAAGAACAGTTGCCAATCTATTGTCATTTAGTTGGTGAGAGCAGTACCCTATTTCATATACAGGCATGTAGATTTTCTCAGTCTAAGCTGGTTTTAAAAGTCCCATAAAAGTTTACATAAAATCTACTAGGAGGCTTGCTCATGTCACTCTCTCTAGCACTAGGGTGTAAAGTTGAGTAAGAAATGCGGGTATATTTAGTAACTAGTTCAAATGCAATATATACAAGTACAAAACAGCATAAAATGTCTCACTAGAGAAATATCATAGCCTCATAACATTTCCATGTTTTAACTTATATTTGCCAACATTTTGACCAACATTTTTAACAAACCATATAAGAGACAAAGCATATGTAATTGTAAGCAATTTTAACAAAACTGTATGAAATAAAACTGTATGAGGCAAAGTATAAACAATTTGAGCAATGGACAAAGATGTATCAACATTTGAAGCATAAAAATTTGTTACCTAAGCAAGTCCCAATTTAGCATTTATGAAAGAAAAGCAAACTCATACCTCCATCGGTGGTTGGCCTCCAGATGGTATCAGGGAAGAGAAACTTCCGACCTGACTCAGGTGAGTTCATATTTTCTAAACCCAAAGAATGAATTTTAGTAACAAACAGAGGTTAAAAGCAGAATATATTTATTGGGGAAAAGAAAGCTTCTGTCCCAGAGTGGGACGGAAAGGGGGCCCTAAAAGGGTGGCCCCCATGAAGTACATTTTGATCATTTATTTTTATCTGCTTTTTTCTTCCTGATCTTTGTTCTTTTTTGTGTTTCTACTAACTGACTCCTTTTTTAACTTTAATATTTTAAGTGTAGTTATTTTTCATTGCACTATAGTATTTCTATTAGAATTTCTTCAAGAGGTCTGACCCTACTTTTTGTTTTGTAAACTTATTCCTACCCCAGATGCACAATTTTCTTTTTTAGTTGATAATTTTGGGTCTTGCATTTATGTTTCTTGGGACATAATCAGTGATAATCTGGTGTGCCCTGGGAGGAAGCTCTGCCCCCTACAAAAGTTTTTTTACTCCTGTTTTCTGGGGGTTATTGGAACCCAGGTGTATTTGACGTTTATTTAAATTTCTAGCATGTTAGCTTAAATCCAGCCTCTCAGCCTGAGTGGCTAGAGACCCATAGGTATGAATTTTAAGAAGGAAAAACGAAATTAAAGGCATCAGCTGATCCCTGTGGTCCTCCCCTGTACCAGAGGAAGAAGTTGTTCCTGATGCAGCATTTTGTTGTGCAAACGACATTCTGTAATTTTATCCTAGGAACCTCACTTTCATTATGTGGAATCCAAGTTCCTGGGTTGCCAGGGCCAACCACCAGTGGTGCCTGCGGGCTCAGCTCCCAGGCCTCTGCCAGGTTTCTCTGACCCTACCTATGTGTTTCAAAGAATATTTGTGGGTTTTTAATTTTTTTATTGTGAGAATGTTTTCAGTATTTTTTATAGTCAGTATGTCTTTGCAGTGCATATTAGTTATATTCATTTTGGGAAATGAAAAAACGATATGTTTTTTCCTTTGTCACTTTTACTCCTCCTTCCCTGCCCCTTTGTTTCCTGTCCTAGCACCCTTTCATCTCCACAAATTCCATCTCCCTGTTTCCTACCATCTCTCTTCTATTTTGCCCTTTAAATTATTTATATGTTGGGTTTCCCATATAAAATAACATGTGACATTTGTCTTTCCACTTCTGATTTATTTTTACTTAAAATTATGGCCTCAAGACCCAGCCATTTTTCTATAGATGACTGAAATTTGTCCTTTATGGCTGAGTGCTACTCTACTGCACACACACACACACACACACACACACACACACACACACACCACACCTACCACACACACCCCTCCACATTTTCTTTATCCACAATTTGTTGATGGACATGGGTGCCACCTCCATAATTTAGCTGCTGTGAGTTGTGCTGTTGTAACATGAGGACACGGGTGTCACTGTCACAAGATGACTGTATCTCTTTTAAGAAGATGCCCGTGTTGGCTGGTGTGGTGACACAAGCCTATAACCCCAGTACTTGGCAGGCTGAGGCAGGAGGACTGTTGCAAGTTCAAGGCCAGTGTGGGCTACAAAGTGAAGTGAAGGCCAGCCAGAACTTCATAGTGAAACCCTGTCCAAAAAGACAAAAAAAGATCAAAATTTAAAAAAGATGCTAAGAGGATTAGTTGTATCAAATGGAATTTCTATTTTTAATTTTTGAGAAATCTCCATATGATTGTGCTAGTTTACATTCCCACCAGCAGTATAGAAGGGTTCTTTCCCCATCCCCACCCCCTGTCACCTTGCCGGCATTTTTCATATAGCATCTTCAATAGTGGCTGTTTATATTGGGGTAAGATGAAATCTCGGTGTTGACTTGATTTGCACTTCTCTAAACATTTGTCATGCACTTATTGGCCTTTTGCAGTTCTTCTTTTGAGAAGTAAATATTTATTTCAATGACTCATTTTTTATTGGGTCTTTTCTATATATCTATCTATCTATCTATCTATCTATCTATATATATATGTCATGCATATATATTTATGTAGATACACACATGTATAACATTTTAGATATTAGTCCTTGATTCAAGGAGAGGCTAGCAAAACATTTTTCCCATTCTGTGGATTGTCTTTACTCTGATGGTTGTTTCTTTTGCTTTGAAAAAGGTTTTTCATTTTTATCTAGTCTGATTTGTCGGTTCAGTTGGGATTTTCTTCACAAAGTCTTGCCATACTTGTATCTTCATGAGTTTTACCTGTTCCGCCTTCCAGCAGAATCCATGTCTCTGTTTTCATATCGAGGGCTTTGATCCACTTTGACACGATTTTAACACAGCATGCTGGAAATGGGGGTGGAGTCATTCTTCTTGCCGACAACCGGTCTTGCCAGCACCATTGCTGAGGAGGTCGTCTTGGCTCCAGTGTTTGCTTTTGGCACCTTTGTCCAAAATCAAATGGCTGAAGGCGTTTGGGATTGTGTCTGCTTCCTCAGCTCTGCTATCAACTTGACTGGTTATTTTTTGTTCTTTTTTTTTTTTTTTTTTTAATACTGTATTCTGGTTAGTATAACTCAAAATGTAGAATTGTCTTGCCTCTGCTTTGTTCTTCTTGCTCAGGAGTGATTTGATCCTCCTGGATCTTTTGTGGTTCCACCTGTATTCTAGGATTATTTTCCTAGCTCTATAATAACTACTGTTGGTATTTTGATTGGAATTTCATTAAATCTGTATATTCAGGGAATATTTGTTATATGTTAGCAACCATTTCTTAGGAGTTTGTAAGAAGAGGGCCGCTTCTAAGCTGATTATTCTGCCACAGTACTGTCATCTGAGGTTCAATGCATGTCAATGAGTGGATAATGTATAGATGGCATAAAAGAACACTGTGGCAGAGAGAGAGAGAGGGAGCGAGAGAGAGAGAGAGAACAGAGAAGTGCAGTTGTTCTGTGTCTCTAGAGCCGTAGCATTTGACCCAGGAGCCACAAGCTCTCTGCAGATGCAGACCACTTAAAATGTGGAGGACACATGCTGATGACATTGAATGCAAGCTAGATTTTGAAGACTTTGTAGGAAGGCAGAATGCAAACCATCTTGGTAATGTTCCCAACTGATTATAGGTCAACATAATTGGATTTGTAGTGTGAAATGCCACGTATTAAAATTAATTCCACTAGTTCCATTTTTACATGGATTCTAGAAACTTTTTTTTTTTAAATGTTGCTCATCGATCTTCCCTTTTTATTGTCCCAAGAATAGAATACCATGGAGGTATACAATAAACTCTGGTGAAAGATGTGTGAGGGCAGTGAGCACCCACCATTGTCTCTCGTTAATCCAAGACTTGTTACAAGTGCCACAGTCTTTCCATTCGTAATTTTACATCCATGGGAGAATAAGGTGTGAGGGCAAAACGTAGTTCATTGTCAAATGGCAAAGTTAGGTGGAAAGTAGTTGGGAGAAGGAATTTAAATAAATGCTTTTGATAGTCCCATGAGGAAAAAAGCATGCATCTTCAGTAATACTCTTTCAGAATATTTTGTCACACTTTGTTTAGGTGATAGAAGAAAAGGTTTTGACATGATATATAACGAAAAGCACTTCAGAAAAAGAATCTCAAAAATGCAATAAAAAAGCCTTCTCAACTTGATATTGGCTTTTCTCTAATATTTTCACCAATCTGCTTTTTTTTTCACTTTGAAAGTTATTTCATCAAATAGGTGAGACTGTATTTTGTAGAAAACAGATTTATGAAATTAAATCAAGGTACTAACAAATACTAGTGGATACATGTTTCCATTCTCTTTTATACAAGCTATCAATTTGCTATTAGATTAATTAACTGTGTATAGATGTCAGTCTATAATAGCTATGTAAGATTGACATCACTAATAGCCTCATGTCCACGTGCTGAGCATCAGCCTCTAACAATGGGACACATCTGTTCCAACCATCCAGTATCGTGGAGATGGGCCTGTAGGCCAAATGGTTCAAGCATGCACAAATGGAAAATATAGCAGTCCTGAAAGTAGAACTATCTGTAACTTTTTTCAATATCCTCCTGATTTATTCCATGTGTTTAGCATTCCAGTTTTCAGGCAAATAATGGTCCATATACCTCAACTGTTAAACAAACAGAAGGTCCCAGCCAGAGGACCACAGGGGCAGAATTAGTGCTTTGCCTCTTTTCCTCTTTTACTTTCAAATCCTTAGCTTTTTGGATGCCAAGCCCCAGCCATGCCTGGCTGGAGGGTTCAGCCTTACTGAAGCTGCCGAGAAAGTGGTGGGGTGGTTGTTTCGCTTTTTAAATTTTTCCGTTTAACACAACTGACAAAGTTGCTTCTCTTGACTGTACTCTAGATTTTTTGAATTCTACACTTGGGTCTCTATTATGCAGTTTGAGAAAGCTCCTGAAAAACTAGCTTTAGCCCGAATCCCACATTACCCCCAGTGCTTCCTCCTGGTAGTTTCCTGCCCACTGGTCCCCAGCCTCCTCCTCTACTGCACATTTCTGCTTGCTCATGCTGTTTTCGGAATTAAGTCCAGCCCTATCCTGAGACTCTCTCCTTCTGTTGTGATAATCTTAACTTAAATCTGTTTTTATCGGTTTAACTACTGTCTACCTCTGGTTTCCTTTGACAACAGCTTAGCCACTATGTTTATCTTCATGTTCAATATGCAAGGTCAGGTCTAGCCCAGCTCTTGTCCTCAGCCTGCAGGGATCTTAATACATAATGTAACTCAATAAACGGCTCACATCATGGAGAACATCTGAAATAAGAGATTCATGAAAGGACACGGGCTCTAACCTGCTACGCCTGGCAGACTGAGCTAAAGAGGTAGGACGTGTGTGATCAGCAGTAGTTTCTTGTCTAGAAAGATAGGGTGAAAGATGCCCATCTGCTTTAGGTCCTCTGTAGTAGGGAGAAGCACTACAGTCACACCAAATGGATGAACAGTGTTTCCTAGAGCCAAACCACTTAAGTAGGTGCTTTGGGACAAATATGAAAATTCCAGGAACTCCATGGGCACCAGGCTTGGTAGCAGGGATTAGGCTGGGTTCCTGCACTCACTTGCCCTTCTGCCTGGTGTGCCCTGAGCAGGTAACACCACCTGTACCTTGCTCCGAGGTTAGGAGTCAAAACATCATATCTGCATGGAAATTAGCCAATGAACCAGTCACTTGCTAGGGAGTAAAAAGGAAGAAGAGGTGAGAACTCTTTAAATATTCTGAGGGGCCGGGGGAGATGGTTCAGTGGAATAAACACTACCCTGGCAAGCGTAAAGGCCTGAGTTCAATCGCTGGTTCTACAAACAAAAAAAAACTCTCATTGAGCAGAGCTCTTTGAAAGTACACCCCATATGTGGGGCAGCCAAGCCTCCCATGATTAGAGAAACACCAAGAATATATGTAGGAGCAATTTTAAGGATTTTTTAAAAAATTTTGTCATTGACGAGTAAAACAAAATAAAATGAAAACCAGCCAATGACCCAGTCTGTTCTAGAACAGACTGATTTGTGAATGAGTAAGCTGAGAAATTGAGACTGTAGAGAAACACTGTCAAAGAATAGAGATAATAAAGCTGCGGAGCAGGTAGCACAGACATACCAATCATTTATATTGTATTATATGGATAGTTCAAGGAGTTTACCAGGCCATGTTTGACAATATATAAGCTGAACTCACAAACTTGATATGCAAGGAGTGGGGGGGAGTGGGAGGGGAATGTTTCAAAGCTGTCTTCCATATAAGCTTGAGAGGGGGGCCGGGGAGATGGCTCAGTAAAATAAGCGCTTCCCCGGCAGCGCAAGGGCCTGAGTTCAATCCCCGGTTCCGCAAAAAAAAAAAGAAAAAAAAAAAAAAAAAGCTTGAGAGGGTCCATCTGAGAAGCAAGAAATAACCTTGTCGTACCATGGCTACACTACCCGTTCAGAAAACTACTTGAATTGGTTAGTGTTAAAGACATACAAAAGAGACATTTGCTCTTAGCAGAATTGGAAATGTAGAAAGCTTTTCATATGCATTTCCAGAAGGCAGATATTTAAATCTCAGTTTAGTTCTTAAACATATGCTGTGGTGGCAGGAGGGGTGGGGGATTTAGTAGTAATGGTAATGAAGGCACAGCTCATGTTTCTACCCTTTAAACAAAGCTACAAAGAAGTCACATTAAAACTCTGGGAGCCGCTCCTCCGAACTACCTAGAGAAGTTCTGAAATAAAGGAATAGCAAGCTCTTCAGCCCAGGAGAACTTAGCTGGTCCGGGTTGGTGCTGCTGCAAGTCCAAAACCATCATCAGGAGGAATGTTGACTTGAGGATGCCACCTCAGAGCACCTGTAGGGCTCTGGTATCTGGAAATGACTGCCATCCTCACAAAGTGACAGTTGCCCTGGGCAAAAAGAAACTCATCAGAGGTCAGAGAGTGAGTCTTTTGTGGAAGTTTATAATTGCATTTGCCCATGGCCACAAGGTAATCTATGCATAGCTCCGCATACAGAACTGTCTTGAGCAGCATTCCCCTCAGAGACCCTGATGTTAAATGAAAGTCCAAGACCAAATGCAAGGGGCGTTGCAAAACAGGAAAGCGCAAATGATTCTTCCAGAGCTTTGGGCTTTAGATGATCTTTCCCTTCTGTCATTAAAAGGCAGCAAAAAACTCCCTGTGAGGGGAAGAGTCACCTGATACACAATATGCAGTTCTGGGATGTTCTTTCCATGACATTTCCTAAAATAATTGAACTCATGATATTCACCACCTAAGGAGACCTAAATATAGCCTTAGTCTAAGGCTTCTAAAAAGTATGATAGAGATATTTGAACATTTTCTGTTTCCATATTTGCATAAAATAGCTTTAAATCAATTCCACAGATATATCAATTCCACAAATACCTAAAAGTATTTTCTTGATGAATATGAAGTAGTGTATATTTGATATGCATCTTTTCAGCTTAAATCTTGTTTTTCTTTTTTTTAATTATTTTTATTAAAGAACAAATAGCAATGAGAGAGTTTCAAGACAAATTAACAGGACAGATTCAATAAATTAATACATTGCAAAATGTTTTCATAATGTTTTGGTATCATACAAGGTGCATACATGATATTGTACTTATAGGCATTATTATAGCAGATGTCTCCAATCAGTGAATGAAGAGAGTATAGCTGTTTACTTATCTTAATTTTTATACCTGAATTATATCATAGATTCAATAATTAATACTTTCTACCTTGTTATCTCCCTAGTGTTTGTCCATAGTACTAGAAGCCAACATAATATCTTGTCCAACCATTATTAGTGCAAATCTTGCTTCTCATAGAATTATGCAGAAGCACAGCATATTTATCGTAACTGTACTGTTTATACACACACATCATGATTCTTCCTTTGTATGCCCCCTTTTTGTTTTGTCTAGACCTGTCAAAGATGAGCACTCCATGGTCATTACACCAGTTTAGGTGCCTGAACTTGGCGACACAATCCAACACAGTCCAGCATTCCACAATAATAGTTATCTAAAGAAGATGTTCACTATAGCCATTGACAGCTCAACTTATTATTATGGCCCCACATTATATACCTCATTTTTATACTTTTCTGATGGATGGTTAAGACCAAGATAGAGCAAGACCTATATACCTAACGATGTAGCTTTTGTTTCTGTTGAGGTCAGTGAATTACCCTGAGGGTTGATCTTATAATCCTGTACCTTACTCTGTAGATCCTTTGTCTATGTCATCCATGTGGATGAGTCATGGCCAATGCTTGACCAGTTTGCTCTCTGTGAGAGCCTGAGAGAAAGTTTTTTCTCCATGTGACTCTCCCCAGGCACACTGTACATTATCAATCTCTTTCCTCTGTGGCTCCATAATCTCCTTGATGAGAAAATTTGGGGCACAACTGAGTTTCATGCTGTTACAGTACAGGTTTACCTATGTCCTGAGTCTTCACTGACCTTGAAAGACTAGGGCCAAAATGTTGGCTGGCTTTACACCTCTTCTATTTCTCCAGTTTTGATCTGTGAACTTTAGGTTGTCAACCATCTAGAAGAAAAGCTGCTTAGTACCCTGCAGCATATGCCATTCAGTTTGCCCTAACTATCTTACTCAATTGTCTTTAGTTGTTATACATTTCTATTTGTATTTCTTCTTTTGACTTCTTATACTAGGGAGACTATACGATATTTGCACATGTGTGTCTGGTTTATTTCACTTATGAGTATATGTTGAAGTCGCATCCACTTCAATATAAATGCTTCAAGTTTATTGTTCTTTATAGCTGAGTAATACTCCATTATATAGAAGTATCACATCTTTTTCAAACATTCCTCATGTCATGGACATCTTGGTTGTTTCCAAGATTTGGCTGTCACAAATTGTGCTGCTATAAAAATAGGTACACATATATCACTATGATATGATGTTTTCAGTTCCTCTGGGAAAATTCCCAGTAGAGGGATAGCTGGCTTGAATGAGATTTCCAGTCTTAGTTTTGTGAGGAGTCTCCACAGTGATCTCCACAATGGTTCTACCAGTCTACATTCCCACCAGCAGTGGACAAGGGTCCCCTTTTCCCCACAACCTCTCCAACATTTGTTGTTGGTGGATTTCCTTATGATAGCCATTCTTTCTGGAGTGAGATGGTATCTCAGTGTTGTTTTTGTTTGCATTTCACAGACGGCTAGCAATGTGGAGCATTTTTTCATATATTTATTCGCTTCTTTAATTTCGTCCTCTGTCAGATGCCCATTTCTGAATTGGGTCTTTAAATTTGAGGGCCCTGTTATATCTTAGTTCTTTATATATTGTAGACAGAAGACCTTTCATTGTTATTAGTTAGGATTTTTTCCAAATTTGTGGGTTGTCTTTTCACTTTGTTGACAATTTGTTTTGATGTGCAGAAACTCAAGAAGAGTTGATCCCAATTGTTGATTCTTTCAAGTGTTTTCCATGCAAATGTGTTTGTTCATGAACTCTTTACCTACCCCTATGTCTTCAAGAGTTCCTCCTACTTTCTCTTCCAGGAGATTGAGTGTTTCTGTTTTAATGTTTAGATCTTTAATCCATTTTTACTTCAGCTTAGTGCATGGTGATAGAGCTGAGTCAAGTTTTAGTTTTTGGCATGGAGAAAGCCAGGTTTTCCCTCACCGTCTGTTAAAGAGGCTATGTTTCTTCCAGCAAGCTTTATCGAAGATCAGATGGCTGAGTGTGATCGCAGATGCCTCTGCATCTTCTAATCTGTTCCATTGATCCTCGGGCCTTTTTCATTGCCAATACCATGTTGATTTTATCACAGTGACTTTGTAGTATAATTTCAAGTCAGGAATTGTGATGCCTCCTGCCTTGTCTTTATTGGCCAAGATTGCCTTTGCTATTCTAGGTCGTTTGTGGTTCCAAATAAATTTTAGGAACGATTTTTCTAGGTCTGGGAGGAATGTTGGTGGCAGTTTGACAGGGCTTGCATTAAATCTGTACAGCAATTTTGGGAGTATGGCCATCTTCACGATGTTGATTCTTCCTATCCAGGAGCATGGAATATCTTTCCATTTTCTGAAATCCTCTATGATCTCTTTTCTTGGGTTGTTGTAATTTTCTGTGAAAAGATCTTTGAATTCCTTGGTTAAGTGGATCCCAAAGTATTTCATTTTCCGTGGTGCTATTGTAAAAGGTATTGTTTCTATTGTTTCCTTTTCAGTGTGCTTGTTATCTGGGTAAAGGAATGCTATTGACTTTTGAGTATTGACTTTGTATCCTGCTATGCTACTGAATTTTCGTATCAGTTCTAGTAATTTCTTGGTGGAATTTTTGATGTCTTCCAAGTAAAGTATCATGTCATCTGCAAATAGTGATAATTTAACTTCCTCTTTACCTATTCTTATTGCTTTGATTTCTCCCTCTTGTCTAATGGCTGTAGCTAATGATTACAAAATTATATTGAGTAGCAGGGTGATAGAGGACATCCTTGTCTTGTACCAGATCTGAGAGTAAAAGATTTCAGTTTCTCCCCATTTAGAATTATATTAGCCATTGGGTTGTCATAGATGGCTTTTATTAAATTGAGGTAGAGGACTTCTATTCCACTTTTCAGTAGGACTTTGAACATGAATGAATGTTGGACTTTGTCAGAAGCTTTTTCTGCATCAATTGAGATGATCATGTGGTTTTTAGATTTCAGTCGATTAATATACTGTATTACTTCTATAGATTTTCGAACATTGAACGATCCTTGCATCCCTGGGATGAATCCTACTTGGTCATAGTGTATGGTCTTCCTGATTATTTGCTATATTCTATTTGCTAGGATTTTATTGAGTATTTGTGCATCTACATTTATAAGGGAGATTGGCCTGTAGTTCTCCTTTTTGGTTGTGTCTTTCCCTGGTTTTGGAACCAGTATAATACTTGCCTCCAGAAATGATTTTGGGAGGACTGCTTCCTTTTCAATTTCATTGAAGAGTTTGAGGAGTGTAAGGATTATATCTTCTATAAATTTCTTGTAGAATTCAGCTGAGAATCCGTCAGGACTTGGACTTTTCTTTGTAGGTAGGCTTTTTGTCACATTTTGTATTTTGTTGGCTGTTATTGGCTTATTGAGAGCTGTTATATCTTTTTGGTTCAATTTTGGTAATTTATAACTTTAGAGGAATCTGTCCATTTCTTCTGTGTCTTCTGTTCTGTGAGCGTAAAGATTCTCGAGGTAACTATTGATAATCTTTTGAATTTCCACTGGGTCTGTGGTGATTTCACCCTTTTCATCCCTTATTGCATGTACTTGAATTTTTTCTTTCCTCTTTTTGATGAGGTTGGCTAGAGGCTTATCAACATTATTTAGTCTTTCAAAGAACCAACTCTTTGATTGGTGGATTCTTTGAACTGTCTTCTTCATCTCAATTGAAATAATTTCTGCTCTAATCTTTATGATTTCTTCCCGTCTTTGCACTCTGGGTTTCGTTTGCTATTCTTTTTGTAGTTGTCGGAGGTGCAACACTAGGGTATTTATTTGTTCCCATTCTGTTTTCCTAATGTGTGAGTTCATAACTATGATTTTCCCCAAAAAACTGCTTTTATCGCATCCCATAAATTCCAGTAAGTAGTTCTTGAATTTTCATTGAATTGTAGATATTGTTGAATTACTTGTTTAATTTTTTCTGTGACCCATTGATTGCTGAGTAGGGTGTTGTTTAATTTCCATGAATTTAGTGGGTTTTTCTGGTTTCTTTTGTCATTTAGTTCCAGTTTCATTGCACTGTGGTCAGATAATATGCATGGGATAATTTCTGTTTTCTTGCATATACGTAAGCATGACCTATGGACTAGTAAGTGGTCTGTTTTGAAAAATGACTCGTGTACAGCTGAAAAAATGTGTATTCAGCATGGTTGGGTGGAACACATTTTATATGTCCACCAGGTCCATTTGTTCCAAGCTGTGGTTCAGTTCTGCTACTTCCTTGCTAATTTTTTGTCTGGTTGCTCTTTTTTGCAATAAGGAGGTATTAAGGTCTCCTGTTAAGATTGTGGTCTTATATATTAGGTTTTTCATATCCATTAAGATTTGTCTTACATAGTTGAGTGCTCCTGTATTTGGTGCATAAATATTTATGAGTGTTACTTCTTGCTCTTGAATTTTTCCCCTAACCAATATATAGTGGCCTTCTTTGTGTCCTTTGATCATTCTTGGTTTGAAATTGAGACTGTCTGAGAACAGAATTGCTACTCCTGCTTTTTTCTGAGGTGCTGGGGCATGTAGTATTGTTTTCCATCCTTTGACTTTGAGCCTATGAATGTCCTTTTGAGTTAAATGTGTTTCTTGTATACAGCATATTGTTGGATTTTGTTTCCTAATCCACTGTGCCAGTCTATCTCTCTTAATTCGTGAATTGAGTCCATTACATTGATGGTTATAATTGAAATGTGTTGACCTATGGTTGTCATGATATTTACCTGCTGTTGTTTACTCCTTTGTATCCTGTGTTTAATTGTTCTGTTTAGTGCGTTCCTTCCTTTATCATTCGTGGAGTTCTGGTCATTGTGGTCTCTCTCTAGAACATCTTTCAGTAGCCTATGTAGGGATGGCCTTGTCATCATGAAATTCTTTAGTTGTTCTTTGTCATGGAAACATTTCACTTCTCCATCAAACTTAAAAGAGAGTTTTGCAGGGTATAATAGTCTGGGCTGGAATTTGTTTTCATGTAGGACTTGAAAAACTCTGCTCCATGCTCTCCTTGCCTTTATGGTTTGTGTAGAGAAGTTGGCTGTAATTGTGATGGGTTTTCCTTTGAATGTGATCTTCTTCTTTTCTCTAGCAGCTTTCTTGTGTTGAATTTCTGGGATCTTGACTATTATATGTCTCGGTGTGTTTTTACTTGGGTTGAAGTTATTTGGTGTTCTGTATTCTTCAGTGACTTGAATGTCGGATTGTTTCCTCATATTTGGAAAGTTTTCTGCAATTACTTCTCCCCAAATTCTTTTTATGTCATTTGTATTGACTGCTTCATTTTCATTGATACCAAGGAATCTCACATTGCTCATCCTGGTGTCATCTTCCCGGTGATGGATTATTTTTTCCTGCATTCTCGTTGTTTTTAAGAGATCCTTTCTCACCTTTTCACTAGTTGCACCAGCATCTTCAAGATCTGAGACTCTGTCTTCGCTTTCACTCAAACGGTTTTGTAGACTCGTGATTGATATTTTTAGTTCTTCTGTATCTCTTTGAGTCTATTTCATGTGGTCTATTTCTTTCCTGTATTGCTCATTCAGGGAATCATCGTATTTCTGATCTCTATTTTTTTATCCATGTCTTCTTTAGAGGTAGTTATTCTTTTTCTGCAGAGTTTCTTCCAAGTTGGGTTTCCTCTGTATATTTCCAGACTTGTTTCTGTATTTCAGGTGCTATGATTTCAAAGAATTCTTTTTTTTCAAAGAATTCTTTTTTTTCAAAGAATTCTTTTTGATTTTGGAAATTATTTCTGTTTTGAGTTCCTCATAACCTTTTTGCTATTGTTTCTTTGCTTCAGATCTGTTAATTCATATGTTTCAGGTGGAATATTGCTCTCTGCACTTGTTCTGCTTCAGCATTGGTTTTCCCCCAGATGTTTCTCCATTTGATTCTTTATTTCAGATGCTATGTATTCAGATAATTCTTTTTTCATTTCAGGAATGAATTCTCATCTGATTTCATCTGTACCTTTCTGCTGCTGTTCCTTTGCTTCCGTTTCTGTTAATTCATTCATTTCAGCTGAGCTAGTGTCCTCTGCACTTACTGGTGGACTCGAGGCCTGAGATTGCATTTTTCTCCTTGTCTTTGTCATTTTGTGTAGCACTGACCTCTTACCTTTGGTGTAGAGCTTTGGTGCAGCTATAACCTTAGCGTGTAATGAGATTTGGGTGCCAGTCTGTTATGTTTGAGATTATCCAGTTATGCCTGACCTGGATCTAGCTGTTGTGTTCAGTTCCTTTTTTGATGCAGCTCCTGTGGTTCCCCTCTGTTGTTTCCATGCTGAGCTGCGCTGGCTCTGGGGCTGCGGGGTGGGACCTGGGACCGCTGGGAAATGTCTCTCTGGTGGGACGGGCCTGGAGCTCTCACTCACAGGCTGAGCTACGCTGGGTCTGTCGGGCTCAGGCTCAGCCTAGATCTTGATCTTATTTACATTCTCAGACTAATGATTGTGTTTCTTTCTGCAAACGAAATTAAAATGTGGTCTATCAAAGCAAGTAATTATGTTTAGGGAATTCTCGAGCTCATTTACTGAATTGGATTTCATCTTGGGTAACCTTGATTTTTTAAATGTTTCTTTGATATAAGGCTGTTTTCTCAGAATTTTTCCATAACTCTATAATTAAGAAGAACGAGCCTACCAGTGCTTTATGTCTGAGCTAAATTTTTATGTGATAGTTCTGTGGATTTATTACCTTTCCAAGTTCTTTGAATCAGGAAATACAGGGTCAGTGGTTTTAATGGCAGTTTTTCCTCTCTTATTCTTTATTTTACTCGCAAAGTCACCTGCAGAATGCTGGAAAAGCACCTTGTGGCATTTTTCATTTCCCTAAATGTTTCTGGCATAGCAGTAAGCAGTGCACAGCTGGAGGCCTTTACTAAGCACTGTCTTCTTCTTTGTACTGGAAGCCACCTGGGAAAATTAGTCAGTGAAGGTGACAGGGAGGGATCTGCATAGCAGAAGGCTTAGAGTCACAAAGACTTAGAGCAAGACAGGAAAGTCTGGAGTGGTGCATTTTTGTGGTGCAGAAATGTGCAGGACCTCAGGGAGCTGAGTTACCAAGTGGACTGGCTCCAAGTGGGAGGGTGAGCCATGAGGCCTTCAGCAGCAGAGTGCAGTGGAAGTCCTCGCCAGTGAGGATGAGCTGCTTCTCCTGATGCTGGCGACAGTGGCAATTGAAATGAAAGGGTGGGTTCAAGACATAATACAAGACCCTGAAGGGTTAGGGGAATCAGAGACACCATAGAGACCTGAGTTCCTGCTCACACATCTCTGTATTGCTTATGGAGCCTTGGATGACTCCTCTAGTACGTGGCTTTGCTTTTTCTTGATAGCTGCGAAATCAAACCCATCTCAAATAAGGTAGTGTATTTTCTTTCAAACCCTAAGCATCATGCAGGTTTTTATTATTGGATGCAAGGATTGTACTAGAGGAAGTTTTTGAAGTCTAAGGCTTGCATGAAGATGCTTGCAGCAGTTATGTGTACCTGCCATCACTTTGAAGCAAGCATTGGGCCTTTCAGCAGTCAAGTGTGCAGCAGGTGGCACGTCCAGGAAATAGAATATTACTCAGACCAATAACAAATAAGCTAGCAAGCCATAGAAAGGCATTTTAGGTGTGAAAGTATTTTGTGCGGGGCTGTAATCATGGGCATGCTTTATTCTACATTTGTCAAAATACACAGAATGCACAACACCAAGGGTGTATCGAAATGTAAATGATGGGTGTGGTGGGTAATGACCTGCATATGTAGGTTCACTGACTACAGCAAAGAGCATCATACCAATATTGATGTCACTGGGAGCAGGCTGAGTGCCCAGTAGGGGGAGTGGGTGAAGGGCAGTGTGCAGGAACGCCCTGTAGTTCCCACTTACCATAAAATACATTAATTTTAGGAAAGAAGCTAAGATGATCCATGACTAAATTAATAGTGGGGCCCTTCACAAAAAATAGGAATATTATAAAAAAAAGCTGGTTTCTCAGAAAGAGGAAAAATTCCTCTTGGGATATTTTATGGTAGAGGAACTTGTATAACAACCATATGAAGATGTTCAACCAACAGCTGGCTATAAGAGACTGATCAAAACAGACTTAACAGTGTGTTTATGGCACTTTACAGGGCATGTTGGCTTAAATCCACTTATTTTACTTTGTAGAAAAGAGTCACACAACAGGTTGAAGGGGCCACTAAATAAGTTCTAAAGTTTCTTTCCACTTTGAGATTTGCTGAGTTCCAGGGCCAGGCTGGCTTGGGGCAGAGATGCCCAGGCCACTTGGAGGTGGCTGTCCAGTGCTGACAGTAGAGCTGTCCAGTGAGCAGAACTGCACTGCAGGAAGAATCTGGAGGAACTCTTGCATGGAGTGTCTGGTGGAGGAGATAATTCCAGAAGGACGTTAGAGATGGAGAAGAGAAGCGACATGGGGGGGGGGGGGCAAGCAACAGCAAGAAGAGCTTCAAGCAAAGGTAGATTTCAGCCAACTGCAGAGGGATTAATAGGATTAAAGTTAGAAACCTCCAAATGATCTGGAAATTAGGTTATGTTCTCACCTTTGGGAAGCTTGTCGCTCTGAGTGGTGTTGGTAGCAAACCCTGGAAGTAGGAAGGGCCAGTTGTTGTCACAGAAGGACTGAAGCAGAAAGCAGTGACCTAACTTGGTAAGGAGATCAGCAGACTTCAGGTCAAATGATGGATTGGGAAAGCTTGAAAGGAGCAGAGGACTAGCGGGAAGGTTCCGCTGATCGGATTGGAAGCAGTGGAGGCAGAGTGAGGAATTGAGGCTGTTCCTCCACTGGCTGAGGATTGGAGCAAGGCTGGGGATGTCATAATGGAAAACTACTTCAGAAACTGGAGTGAAAGAAGGAGCAAGTGTTTGAAATTGCAAAAAATATTTATGCAAAGAAGAGACAGGAAGTGTGGAGAAACCCCTGTGGGAATACAGTGCCACATTGACTGCAGGTTGAGCTCTGTGACCTGGAAATCGACTTATAGGAGCCTAAATTTCACATTGGCAAATGGAACGCCTTTTTTAAAACACACAATAGAAATAGCAAGGGCATTGTCCCTTCTTCCCATCATGCATCTTCAAAAATTAGGGTAACAGTGTCAATATTTTATCATGTATCTACTACAGACTTTTTGGTGTGGAAACATAGTGAGCTGTTATTGTCGACCCCAGTGATTATGTAATCTCACTTGTAAATTCCTCAGTATGGCTCTCTGGCTACAAAGGACTTTCAAACCCTTACGGCCATCCTCGCTGCACCACATTTCCCATCCTGAAGAATGTTCATTTTCCTATGATACTTGGCGTCCTTGGAACAGCTTGCACTCATTTTCTCCGTGTGCCTCAGATTTTTACAACTGGTTGTTTTCAGTCAAGATTCAAAGGAGAACTAAATGTGCATCTGACTTCCTAGGACCTGTATAAAGCTTGCCTGAGGCAAGGAGTGTGTCTCGCCAGGGTCTGGGCTGTGTATTTCAGATACCCGCTCGATTTCCCTTCTTGGCTCTCTTGCTCTGGGCAGTGCACTGGCATCTAAGATGCGGGTAGAACACGTGAGATTCCTGCATCTTGCCCAGGAGGTTGCAGAGCTGGCAGGATCTTAGGCATCTCATGTCCAAAGCTGTTGCTGAGGATAAGTTAAGGGTTAGTCGTTAGTGTGTCTACTGGTCGATATATTGTGTCAACTTGAGAAGTTTAGGAGTGTGATTAAGTGACTCAGCAGGGAGCCAGGATTCTTAATTTGTAAGAGGAGAGCATGGAGAACTCACTGTGTGAGTTCTACATCCCCACCCAGAGTAGCCTGCTTATGATACAGGAAGGGACAGAGGCAGCTGCTGCTGCTCCCCTTCTGCTCTTCGCTGTTTTCCACTACCAGGAACAACAGTTCTCTGCAATGTCTGCTCTGTCTGGGAGCCAGCTGAGTATGCACTGTGAGCTGAATAAATCTTTCCCTCCTTAATTTTGGGTGTCAGGTATTTTGTCCCAGCAAGCTTATTATGATACATTATGAACCCATGGATCTCTCATAGCAGCCCTGTGAACTCCTGTCCCTGTTTCATACAGAGGGAAACTGAGGCACAGCAGAATCAAGTAACTTGCCCAAACTTACACAACTTGGGGAAATGTTGGTGCCAAATAGTCTATAATCAGATACTGTTTGCTTAGGCACTGCCCTATGTTGCCTACTGTAAAGCAAATTAAAAATTGAACTCTCAAGGCAAATGAATGGCCCCTATGAGCCAAGACACAAGAGAGGGCAGGGAAGGTCAGATGGAGTGAGTTGCCCACAAAGGGGTTTGCTTATATTCCCCAATACAGCAAGAGCTGTGGAAGCAGGACATACAGCAATGACCAGGCAGGGTTTTCTAGAACTCAGAAGGAGAAAGGGAACACTAGGTTTTCTTGGGAGTGGAAAGGCAGCTCCAGGGGTGGGGCAGCACCAGTGTGACATGGAGTCACTGAGGGGCCCAGCTAGGAGAGAAAGCAAGAAGAATCAAGGGGCTGTAAAAGGAAAGCTGCGTTTAGTCTGAAGGAAAACAGACCGAGAGAAGTCGGCCATTCGTCTTCTGACTGCCCCAGCACTCTTGCTTCTGGTAACTGTTTCCACCTTTCGGAATTTGGTGCTTTTTGTTCACAGAACTTTGTTGAGCTCACCTGCTGGCACTATCACAGCCACCTCCTGAAGATTTTAAATGTATCAGGAAAAAATTAGCTAATCTCCCAGTTCGGAGATGTCTCCTGGATTCTTTTTGGCCCTGGTGAGTACTGCAGGTACCTGTGTTCTCTCTGATGTAATCAGCAGTGCCCCAGATTCACAGCAGCTGCTGGGGTGGCTCATTATGAATGGCAAAGCCTCCAGAAGCCCTGACTATGGAGAGAGAGAGAGAGAGAGAGAGAGAGAGAGAGAGAGAGAGAGAGAGAGAGAGAGAGAGTTCTTAGAAACATCTTTCTCATAGATGTGAACTTAGTGGGCTCTTAACACCCAGGACTTCTATGTATTTTTTTAAATGTTTTTCCTGGAACTCGTAGAAGAGTGCTTACGGAGCAGTGAGCCTCAGAAGTTACGAGTTCTGTGCAAACAAAGCAGCAGGCATTCACCCGTTGCCACACAACTTACTTTAATGTGACACTGGCATGGCCCTGACAGCAGCTTTTTTGAGAGGTTTGCTTGCTTTAGTAAAGAAGACACAGGATTTTTGACACGTGAAAAGAGAAGGCTATGACAGTGCTTTGTATGCTTGAGTATACAGAGTCCCCTTTTTCATGTGAGTCTTTATAATTTGCCGCGTTGTCATATACAACCACACACTCAAAATATTTTAATAGTACAAGGTGGGAGGCGTCTGTCTGTTGACGCAGTGCTAAACATCAGGGGCACTTAGGGGTAAAGTGACTGGATTCTTGTGGGGTAGCAGCCAGTTTGTGACAGGCCCAGTGCGGTGAGCAGTCTCGGGGAAGCAGAGAGGCCTCCGCTTGCAGCCTGTGTAGGGCTTGTAGGACGATTTGAAGTGTGGCTTTCTGAAATAAAAGAATTTGTATTTCACAATATCTTCAATATAACTGGATGCAATTAATGAAAAAGTGATTTCTAAAGTGTAGCTGTATTCAGAAAAGAATGAGGTTAACTGGAACGCAGCTACAGCCTTAAATATGGTGAGGTCTTATCGTTCAACTCAGAATCAAAAGGGTTCTTTGTTCTTCACAGCCAGGTACATCCCTTGGTAAGCTTGCAAAATTCCTCCCACTCTAAGGAGATTTTTGTGCATGTGAACCTGGACCTTGCTTCTGCATGTCCTGCCACAGAATTTTGTCTCCACTGTGTGAATGAAAGCTACTTGCACTTGAATTTTTTATTTATCTCCTTTTTTGTGATGATTTAAAAATTCAAGTAAAATGCAGTGAAAACTAGCAGGAAACATAAAGGAATTACTGTTGCATGAACACCTTGGCCCTGTTCCGGGTCCTTTTGCATAAGTGGTGCCATTTACTCCGGACGGGTCCGCAGACCTCGCGGTGCTGCTCAAGTCCGTGTCAGGCACTGATGAAATCTCAGCACTAAAATAAGAATCAAATCTACTTGATTTCAAGGTGTATTTTTTAGTTGTCCAGACAGGCTGTCTGCACAGGACGTATCTAGGACAGTTATGTTGTTATGGTTTTTTGTTTTTCTCACAGTAAATAAGTGAGTAGATCTGCTGTTGTGACTGGTTCTGGGGTGAAAGTCTGGTGCCTGGAGATGTTCAGCTCGATGGCTGGGGAGAGCGTCTCTCAAGACATCAGCGGCAGCCACCTTCGGATCAGCCATAGAGGACCATCAGGGCATGCTAGGAGTGAATGACCATCTAGTTTCCTCTTTTCCTTTTGAATAAGTCAAGGTGAGGTAGAAATGGTGCCCAGTCTGTGACTTTTCGAATTATCATAGGAAAAGAAAAATAAAAGCCAAGGACTATCACTTGCTTTTTCACCAACTGTTTATATTTCAGTATTACAGCAAACCTGGTACAATTTAAGGTTTACTTTGTTGGAGAAAAGAGAAGGACTCTAGAATTTTAATGCTATAAAATTAATGGATAGGAATGCCAATGGCTCACAGAAATGAGTTTTTCAGTACTTGGATAAAAACATTTCATTATTGGGCCAATCCCCAGTACAGCCAAAAAAATATTTATTATTATGTCTATTTTTAAAAGTTCTTTAAGTAGCATCAGGTCTGCTCTTCGACCCAGACAAGAGGGCTCACATACTTTAACAAATCACTTTTTGCCCTCTTCAAGCCACATCCCCTTCCCATCAAGCCCATGGCATAGTACTCAGGACCCAGAGTTCCCGGTTTGAGGGCCCACGTGTTCCTCTTCCTTAGAGGAAAGAAGCATACTTATTTCTGTGAATTCTCTTAGGCTCAAGGGGCAGCTTCTAGGGACACAGTTTCTGGAGAATCTCCACCCGTGGCAGCTGCTATAGCAAAGATGAATGGTACTTGGGTTGATCCATCCATGCACATTCATGAGGCCAAGGCCCCGAGATCAGGGTCGGAAGAGAACAGAAACCCCGCATTACGAATCAGCCTAGAACTGCAGGGGACCTGAAAATTACAAATTTGAGTCTGACTTCTAAATTTTCATAAAGGTAAGATGATAGAACATATTTTATTGCCTTCACATGTAATTTTTAAATATCCTCATACATTTGTAGTCTTTCAGAGGAACTTGTAGAAATATATGGCTTGAGAACTTTAAGACACCATGCAAAATAAACACCCTTGGCTCTAGTAGGGTATTCCACCCAGGGAGACCAAAACCCTGGGATGCAAAAGCCCAACATGTAAAACTCCAATGCTGCTGTGTTTCAAAGTAGAAGTATCTTTATGCTGCCTAAGACACTTACTGCTTCTAAAATCATATTTGGAAAATCTCTATCAACTTTGATTTTTTTATCAGGAAAGTATACCTGTCACTTGTTCCACTCAGCCCAAGTATTCCCAGTATTCTCCTGAATCTGAGTACAGTTCCTCATTGCTCTGCTGTTGAATTTATACAAAAGTGTGGTCATCACCTTTATACACGGGGCTGTGATCAGCCCAAACCCCCCAGTGGATGCTTGGGATTTTGGATGGTAGCAGACCCTATGCGTATTTCATCTTCTGTGTATATACCTGTCATAAAGTTAAACCTATAAGGTAGACAGGAAAAACTGGCAACAGGTCAGACATGGTGGTACAGGCTGCACAATCCAACACTCTGGGAGGCTGACATAGGAGGCATTGCAAATACCAGCCCCTGTGGGGCAACTTAGGGCTTTTTGAGACAGGGTCCTGCTGTGCAATTCAGGCTTAAAATACCTTTGTTTGTGACCACTTTCACAGTCTACAAAGCCAGCACCTTAAATTTATTTATTTATTTATTTTGGGGAACCAGGGATTGAACTCAGGCCCTTGTGCTTGCCAGGCAAGCTCTTATTCTACTGAGCCATCTCCCCGACCCCCATATGGAACAACTTAGAGACTTAGCAAAACGTTGTCTCAAAAATGTAAAAGGACCAGCTTCGGGGATGTAGCTCAACAGCATGGCCTGGCAAGTGTGAGGTCATAAATTTGATTCCCAATACCCAACGAAACAAAAACCAAAACAAAGGGGCTATGGATGTGGCTCAGTACCAAGACCTTAGGCTCAATTCCCAATTCTTTTTTAAAATCTAATAATAAAATAGAATAATAGTACACTATAATAAAATCTTTTAAAACTTTTTATTTCTGGAATTTTCCCCTAATCTGTACGCTTGGACAATAGTTGAATGGAGATAATGTTGAAAGTGCAGAAAGCAAAATCCTAAATGTTAGGGGGCAGCTGCACTGCCCTGCAGCCTTTGAGAGCGATGCAGGTGTCACACTTCTTGGCAAGCAAGCAGCTCTAGGAATGTTGTCCCTGGGTACACTGGAGTCTCCCTTCTGATTCTGTTGAACACTAGCTGTCTCCTACTTCTATGGAAAACAGGAGGGAAGACAACCAGGCAAGACCTAGAAGGGCAGGCAGTGAGCAGAGGTTTCTACCTGTAGCGGGCTTGCGGTCTGCAGGATCAAATAAACACCAGCGGCACAACCCAAGTCAAGTACAGTGAGTATGAGAGCAGGAGATCAAAGTTGGGGGCCGGGCAGCTGGGTGTCTCAGAAAAGTAACATTTCTTTTTCTTTCTTCTGGAGAAAAAAAAAAACAAAACAAAACATAGTGTTTTTCTGTATTTTAGGGAAGGGTCTACAGAGTGTTCAGGGTCTTACTACTACATCGGACACCTAGTGATCCATCTGTTTACAGCCTGCCAAGAGCTGGGATTACAGGCACATGCCACCACACACAGTTGCAATTGCCATCTCAGTGCACCCTGAGGTGGGGCCAGCATGGCAGGCTCAGGGATCGAACCCCAGCCCCTGTGCCCACTTGCAGGTGCTTTAATCCACTGAGCTATTTGGCCAGCCCAGGAGAAAATTTTCATAGAGGAGATGCAATTTGAAGCAGTTGTGACAGATAAGATTACAATAGGCACAAGATATTAATAACATTTTTTGCTTACTTAAAGTTGCCAGATACTGTCGTTTTGTGGACTGTCCAGTTTCATAGTCCCAGTGCACAGCAGTGTGGGCTAAGTAATACACTTAGCATCGCCTCCCAGGTTGCAGGTGAAGAGGATGAGCAGGGGAGAGGCCTGCTAGCTGCCATGTCCCCCAGGACCTGGTGAGGTTGCTTGTGCAGAGCTGCACAGCTGAGAAAGTAGAGCTGGAGTGTGAAAGCTGGCAGGCTGGCAGGAGGGCATGTGCTCTAGGCTGAGACACTGTAAGTTCTGAGTGTTCCCCACTTCAGAAGAAGATGGGGCCAGGGCATGGAGGAGCAAGGAAGACTTCAGTGGAGTCTCTGGGTGATAAGTAGGCTTCTGCTTGGCTTTGGTACCTGTTAGCAGACAGTGAATCAGTTGTGCCACACCAGAGTTCTGGTTCACATGCTAAATAGTGTTTGGTATTGGCAGCTTTTCCTCTTTGGAATTCCATCATTTGGGGTGGATGTGGAATGGTATCTTTTTTAATTCCTCCTCTAATGAATGATGGCAACTTTTATAAAATTAACACCAAGCT
>PVKA01006709.1:0-81970 GCA_004027165.1 Ctenomys sociabilis | reverse complement strand
ATTTCTAGTCCTACTCTTTTGAGGAGTCTCCACACTGACCTCCACAATGGTTGTACCAGTCTACATTCCCACCAGCAGTGGAGAAGTGTTCCCTTTTCTCCACAACCTCTCCAACATCTGTTGTTGGTTGATTTCCTTATGATAGCCATTCTTTCTGGAGTGAGATGGTATCTCAGTGTTGTTTTTATTTGCATTTCACAAATGGCTAGCGATGTGGAACATTTTTTCATATATTTATTTGCTTCTTTAATTTCGTCCTCTGAGAACTGTGTATTCATCTCAGATGCCCATTTCTGAATTGGGTCTTTAAATTTGAGGGCCCTGTTATATCTTAGTTCTTTATATATTCCAGACAGTAGTCCTCTGTCTGATTGCTGTGTTGGATTGTGTAGTCGAGTTCAAGCACCTAAGTTAGTTGAATGACAATGGAGTGCCCACCTTTGGCAGTTGTAGACAAAGGAAGGGGTATAGAAAGAAAAAATCATGATGTGTGTGAATAGACAGTACAGTTGGGATAGATAATGCTGTGCTTCTACATAATCCTATGAGAGGCAAGATTTGCACTAATGGTGGTTGGACAGGATATTATGTCAGCTTCTAGTACTATGGTCATCCACTAGGAAAATAATTATTGAATTTTTGATATAATTCAGGTATTAAAAAATAAGTAAACAGCTACACTTTTAATTTACTGATAAGTGACATTTGCTATAACAATGTCTGTAAGTATAATATCATGTATGCACCTTGTATGATACCAAAACAGTATGAAAACAGTTTGCAATGTATTAATTTATTGAATCTGTCTTGTTAAGGTGTTGTAAAACTGTCAGATTGATATTTGTACTTCAATAAAATTAAAAATAAATCAAAAAAGAATAAAATACAGTAAACTTGATACTAAAAAAAAAGATCATTACTATTTATTTTTGTGTGTAAGTGATCCATGAATATATTATAATTTAAAGACAAATGAGAGTTAAACTCCTGGGAAATTCAGTCTTCTATTTATCAAAGATTAGGGGAAAAAAGTTAGTTTTACTAGAGGCAAATACAGTGACAACTCTTCAATGCTCTTTTTCCTCCATAGTACACTCTACCCAGCAGTAGCTTAAACTACTGCAAGTTCTAATCTTTACTTGTGCTTTCCCTTATGGAGGTAAATTAATGGTCTGCCATAAATGAGTCAGCCTTGACATACTTCAATTAATAAAATCTAAAAATTGCCAAAAGTCTTCTATGCTACCTACAAAATTAAGAAGTAAAATATCCCATGCATTTTAAGGTTTAGATAAAATGTGTAATATGTTACCTGATAGGCTGAGTCTTATCTTTTAAAAAACAACCTCCAAAGCTAGATGGAGGCTGAGACAGGAGGATCACTACAAGTTTGAGGTGTGTAGTGAGACCCTGTACCAGATAGATAGATAGATAGATAGATAGATAGATAGATAGATAGATAGATAGATAGATAAATAGATAAATAGATAAATAAATAAATGATTTAAAAAAAAAATAGGACTCCAGAAAACCTACTTTAACAAATGGTTCATGACAAAATACAATTTTAGAAGTTGGAAACATTATTTCAGAAATGTTCATTGTAGAAATCAACTTGTCACACAATTACTGATGGGAAACTGCCTTAAGATAACCAATAACTTTGAAGTTACCAACAATCAGAGTTCATGAATAAGAAAGATGGGAGAAAAAAATCATCAGGTTACGTGTTAGAAGGGTGTCTGCCCAGGAAAGCTTCTAGAAATTTTTGCAAGGCAGCCAGGCTGCAGGCGGATTCGCCTTCTGACAGCTGCTACAGCTGGTCATATGGCCAAGCAAATAGGCCCAGGCTTTCGAAGCATGACTACCGGGAACTGTCTGCTTCCCAGGGGACAGGCAGGGTGATGAGCAGCTTATTTGTGGCTTGCTGCAGGGTTTGCTCGCTGCTGAGTCTATGACCTGGGCTTCTTTCTGGCCTGCAGTTCATGCTGCATGCTTTAGCCACCTCAGCTACCTGCACCACCAGGTGGACATGGGGTGACAGGGAACTGGCACAGATGTGCTGACTTTTGGTGACTGTTTTCTCTCAGTAATAGAGTCTGTGGGTTTGATGTAGTCTGAGAGGTGGTGAAAGGCATGATTAAATGCTCAGCAATTAGCCAATCGTTCCCGATTAAAGTCTGGATCATCTCTGACATTTCTCTTACCATTGTCCCTAACCTCCAATCTGTTTTTACACCCCATTGCTTCCTCCTCAGAGTTGTTCTCCTTTCCCATTCCTTCCCCTTTATTTCTTTTTTTTACACTTATTTATTTATTTATTGTGGTACTGGGGATTGAACTCAGGACCTTGCACTTTACAGGCAAACACTTATTCTACCGAGCTATCTCCCCAGCCCTTTCCCCTTTATTTCTACCACAAGCCTGAGACCCTCATGATTTTATCTGGCCTTTGGAAATAATCCCAACTCTGTATCTTCCCGTCAAAGTTTCTACTTTATGCTATTTACCAGAACTTCTTACCATTAGTTCCTCAACATGTCAACAGTTGCTTATTAACAACAACAACAACAACAAAAAAAAAACAAAACTCCCAATTAAAAAATCTGAATTAAAAGTCATTTGTGCGGGCCTACAAGATTATTTAATAACATTTAACTTCATTTAACATATTTTGGTTATTCACCTAGAAATGGGCTGATTTTCTGTATATGCCAAAAGGAGAATGTGAAGTGCACAGGGTGGATTTAAGAAAAATCAAGTTGGTTGGAAGGAATGTCCAACTGTTGAGGCTTGCCACTTCTTTAAGTCTGAGATTTTTGAGCAGCTCTTTTGACCCGCACTGCTACCTTCCAAGCTTTTCTGTGTGCAGTGGAGTTGGGGGTGAAGTAGCAGAGATGCGCAGAGGTGACTGATCCCATCAAAAGGACATAGCTGTAGACAAAATGATGACGCAGTGATAGTACCACTGTTGCATATTTAAAACCAATTCCAAATTTTATACCCATGTTACTTATACCTGAATCATAAAGGAAGTCAAATAAGCTGTCTATGCTTACAGTGACGGTAAGAGGCAGAGCTGATTGAACTAAGACAGTCCAGGTATAATGGCTAAATTGTTATTATTGTACGAATCAACTCCTAGGATATCCAAGTACTGAGAAAAAGATTGAAAGGAAGGATGAATAAGAGCCTGTCAAATTTCACATCACTAGGCTTTCCTCTCTTCTAAATCCATCCTCCCAAACTAAAAAGTGAGATCCCATGTGAAGTTCAACTCTGTCATTGTCCTGATTCAGTGGCCCCCACTGCTGGAGAGGAAAACCGCTGGTAGGTGTTGTTTTCTAAGGAAATTCATGAGGCCCTGTGGAGCTTCACAGTCAGTTCAAGAGAACCAGTACATCAAGTCTCAGCACTGAGTAAAAGGCAAAGTTTATCTGCTGACTTAGCCATTAGGAGGCAATCTCTTCTTAGATGTTACTACTTGACCATCTGCAAGGAAAATTCAGTTTTTATGCACAGAAATCTCATCTTAGGAGTATTCCACCAAAGTGAGTCCAGGTCATGAAAAGGGCAACTGTTAAATGCAAGGGCATTAGTGTCAGAGTTTGTAATCATGACGTCCTTTATCTCTGAGCATCACTTCTGTTTGTTATCTTACCCATGGCAGCCTCATTTGCAGTATGAGGATGTCTCCCTCATAAGGCTGCTGTGAGAGCTAAATGAAGTAATATATCTAGAGGGCTTAAACCAGGACCTGCATAGAATTTCTAAGAAGGAAACAGCTATGTGTGTATGCATAGAGTTTTTCCTTTACTAAATTTCAGTTTAAACATGTGGTAATTCATCTATGTGATTTTTAGAAATATATGTAAGACAACGTGAGAGATGAGTTCTTCTCAGAGAAAAATTGTTACAAAAATTTCTTCTCTGTCCTGCTAGAATTTTTCTATGTAAACATTTAAATGCATATTATAATATGTATGCTTTAAAAATATATACATAAGAACACTTATACCTTATAAATATAGATCTACTGAACGACCTTTAATGGCTATGTTGTATGTCAATAAGTGACATAGCATAAGATAGTTAGCAAGTTCTGTAATTTGTTGTGTTTGATCATTTTAATAACAAAAACAACATTTTTTTTTTTTTTTTTTGCGGAACCGGGGACTTGCTAGGCAAGTGCCCTTGCACTTGCTAGGGAAGTGCTTATTCCACAGAGCCATCTCCCAGTCCACAAAAAACATTTTAATGAATACACATTATTCTTACATGATAGTTACTATGGAGTTCATTCCTCAAAATAGGACTTCTGGATCAAATTCTACATACAGCTTAAATCTGTGTTACTTTTCTTTAACTCACTTTTCAAGAGGTTGAAAGAATTTGTACATCTACTTCATTGTAGTAAAAGAGATTGTTTAACTACATTCCTTATAAAACCACTAAATTTAATTAAGCCTATTTTCTTACTGTCCAGGAAAACCATAGCCTTATTCCCGCCTCCTTGTCTACAATCTTGTACTCTATTCTAAGCTTCTTTGCATTCCTCTGTCTAAATTCCACCTAACTACATTAGTAGGATGTACTCATTTATAAGTGACTAAACTCAAAAGAAACTAACTTAAGAAAAGTTAAAAGGCAAGGGGATGCAGACAATTACTGAAAGGATTCGATCTTTTCAATTCACAGAATTGAAAGATGAACTGTAGGTTTCAGGGCAGTCATAGACATTTTGAGGACCAGAGTCTGAAGGTGTTCCTTCTAATCATTCATTCTAAGCTGTCTCTTTACAAGTGCATTCTCTTGGTGGACTGGTGCACACCAGAGCTATCAAAATTGTGAAACTTGGGCTGGAGAGATAGCTCATAAAATAAGCACTTGCCTGGCAAGCTCAAGGCCCTGAATTCAATCCCCAGTACTGCAAAAATAAATAAATAAATAAAACTTCATAAATGATAGCAAATTAGAAACATAAAAATTCAAAGTACACTTTGTTCTGGTGTCTTTTGACTGCCACTTATAATGTTGTTGTCTTATCTGTCATTAGATGGAATTCCAATTCAAAGGAAAAGTTCAGACAGCACTGGCTAAACGTCAAGAAAAATCACTCCCTTCAAACTTCAGCGAGTCACAAATCTACTGTCATTCTTTTAAATGAGCATTGTTAAGCAACAATTCCAGAAACATCTCTTCTCCTACCTAAGATTAATCCCTAGGACTAAGTTTTGGGAGCGCCTCTTCTTTGTGCTCTCCGTGGTCCTGAACCCCCAATTTTGTTTTTTAAGTGTGTGTGTGTGTGTGTGTGTGTGTGTGTGTGTGTGTGTGAATGTGCATGCACGCATGACAGGAAGGAAAACTGAGTAGAGAAAATGAGGCTGTTGAGGGAGAAAAGAAATATCCTTAAATAGTTGGATATCTTCTATTACATGTGTTTTTCTAGTAAGCATTGACTGATTCAATGGCCCAAGCAAGGATTCAGAAATAATTATTGTTTGCTTTTGAATTAACAAAAATACTCATATATGGAGGCAATATATTCAAGCTGTAGGTCATGATATCTTACTGTGCTGGGAGATTAATTTGGTGGGTTTTAGCAAGCATTAAAAGAAAAAGTATGAGGTGAAGAAAGGGAAAGAAAGAGCAGAAAGATGGGAGCACATTGCAGATGGAAAGGGGGTGTGTATCAGAATATAAATTTTATAACTATAAGTATCACTTTTAAAGATTAAAGGGGAAGTTAATGAAATTGAGACTTCCACACACAAAAAATACCCCAATATATAAGGATCAATGAATTAGAAAGTTGATTCTTGCAGCTGTGTGTGTAGGTATGTCTGTGTGGGGTATGTGTATTTGTGAATGTAATTTTATAGTAGATCACAGCCAAAAATTTTTAAATTACAATAATAAAATAATCAGAATTTTTTTTCAAAATGAAAGATTTTTTTATTAGTAAATCTTTGTGATACATTGCAAACCTGTTCATCATGATGAGTTGTACATACACTCACTGCAGCTTGGCCCTTTTATCTTTCCCTTTTTCTCTCCTTTCTGCCTTCTACCCTATCTTCAAGTCCTCTTCTCCTCCTTTTTTTTGTACAGGGTCCTCACTACACAGCCCAGACTTGTAGTGATCCTCCTGATTTCTACCTCCTTAGTGCTACGATTACAGCGCGTGCCACCATGCCCAGACTCCATGGCCTGCTCAGCACACCTGAAGGCGAGGCCGCTATGGCATGCAGAGCCAGGGACTGAACCCTGGCCCCCGTGCTTACCTAAGTAAGCGCTTAGTCTGCTGAGCTATACTGCCAGCCTTTCTCCTCCTTTCAAAGAATTAACTTTTTGACTCATTGATACTTATATATTGGTTTTTGTTTTTTTTCTTGTGTGTGCGTATGTGGGTCTCCATTTCATTAACTTCCCCTTTAATCTTTAAAATATCTTTTGTTCTAATAATTTCAGATTTGGATAGTTTTTGTCTCTCTAGGACCTTCAGATAAATTTTTACATTATATATTTGGGATTGCTGCATTCTTTTTATACTTATATTTATAACTATAATTATGACTCTTAGAATTGCTTTCTTTGTGTCCTGTAGGCTTTGATACGTTGCACTTCCAATACCATTTGATTCTAGAAATTTTCTCCTTTCTTCCAATTTCTTCTGTGCTCCATTCACTATTCAGTAGTGTATTATTTAAACTCCATGTGACTTCTGAGGTTTCTTCTGCTGTTGATTTCCAGTTTTATTCTGCTACAATCCAAAACTGTTCAGGGGTCTTATTTTAAATATTTTAGGTTTATTTAAGCATGCCTTTTAACCTCAGATTCAGTCTACTTTAGAAGAAGTTCTGTGAAATGTTGAGGAAAATTTATGTACTGATGTTAGATAAAACTATAGATACCTGTTAGGTCTGTTTGAAATGGTGCTGGGATTGAACCAAGGGCTTTTTGCCTGGAAGGCCTGGGACACACTCCCAGACTTCAGAATAAAATTGTTGCTCTGACTTGCAACAATTGCAGTATATATTTTACAGCATCCTCATTTATAATGTATGCTTTTAGATGTAGGCCCACCAGGGTTTTCAAATCTTTGCATAGGCAAAAATCCTGGCAGTTGGGCTGGGAAATAAGGGAAGTGCACAAAATGGCTCACAAAGGTTCTAACTCAGTAGGTCCGGGGAGGATGAAGAAAGTTTGGATTTTAAGAAGATCCCTGATGGGGCAGGATACATAGTTTGGTGGTCTAGGCACTTGCCTGGCAAGCTCAAAGACCAGAGTTCAATTCCTGAGTCATGTGCTGTGGCAGCCCCAAACCCAGGCGTGGTGGCACATGTCTGTAACCCCAGCACTTGGGAGGCTGAAAACAGGAGGATTACTACGAGTCAGATCTACATAATGAGACCCTGTGGACCCTGTACTAAATACATAAAAAATGTCATGTACGGATTCACTCCTCTAAATTCATCCATCAGTGGAGCTCCTGAAATGGAAAAATTAAATTAAGATTTTCACCTTGCCTCTTTCTTCCAGCCTTGTGCATCTATTTATTTCATGCTTTATTTGTACCCAGAACAGCAAATGTTTTGAAATTACCTACTCACAGTATTGTCATTCCGAAATACTATTCTCAGTATAATTATTTTCCAGAGTTCTCTGGAATACAGGATGAAATCAAGACTCGAGTGGAGCTGGATTCTCACTAGCTGACTGCCAGTAATTGATTTTTCTCCAAGCCATGGTGAGACTCACACAGGAGCAGGTCACTGCCTGCTCCACCCTGCTGTAGTAAGCAGCTCAGGTGGAGACCTTTGTTTAATGGCTAGGGCTGCACATTCTCCTGAGGCCAGCCTCTCTCACTGAAATGAATTTTCCTTTTGTGAGTAAGCCAATGCTTTTTTTTTTTCCTGCAATGTCTCAGAAACCAGCAGCCTTAGGCTGGCCAAATAGCTCAGCAGATTAACGCACCTGCAAGCAGGTGCAGGTACTAGGGCTTCAATCCCTGTGCCTGCCATGCCCACCCCACCCCTGGGATACACTGAGATGGCAATTGAGACTGGGTATGGTGGTGTGTGCCTGTAATCCCAGCTCTTGGAAAGCTGTAAAAGGTGGATCACTAGAAGTCCAATCTAGTAGTGAGACCTTGAACACCCTGTAGAACCTTCCTAAATACAAACAAACAAACAAACAAAAAAGCAGCCTTATTTTTTCTTATTCTAATTTTAGTATATATTCGTAATCCATAACAATTATATTCATCTTGGTGAATTAGTACATACACAAAATCTTGAAAATTTCATTTCCTTTTCTCTCCTGTAATCTATCTACTCTGATCTTCCTGAGACTGTTAAACTATAGGGTATGTAAGAACTTCTTGGAATGGTGAGGAGGGTTCTGAGAGTCCATGTTTCTCTAGGACATTCTGACTTAGTAGATCAGAAATTTAAAGGGAATTTTGTCACTGTTATTGTTTTGTTTAGCATTTCTGAGTATCAAAACCAGGGTTCAGCACATGCCAGCAAGTGCTTTGTAATTGAGCTTATCACCACTGAACTCCACACTGTAAGTTACACTTTAGAGGACACTTCATGTGGGGATGGGGAGAGAAAAACTCCTGACACGTGTCAGGAAGACTTAATGCCTGTCAGGCTGAACAGAAGCCCAAATGCAGTGATGCTTCACTTACGTAGAAGTGCTCCATTACGACTCCTGTTGTTGCCTTCAAGTGTATAAAACCCTATATGTAGGTACCCAGCTTGCATTTCAGTGCCATATCATTGTGCCCTTCAGTTAACAGATGGTCACTAGAGCTGCACTAATCAAGGGGTGGTGGCCATCATGGAGTCAGCAGCATGTAGAATGCCAGCCTGCCCCACACCTGAACCAGGACCTGCATTTTAGAAAGATTTCTGGGTCTGAGAAGCCCTGATCTAGCAAACTGTCAGATCAAATGTGACTTCCCATCTCACTTTGAATTCTCTTTTATGCATCTTTTTTAAATTCAAAAGAATGAGAGATTTTTAATTACAAAAGAAAACAAAGTTTTTAAATAGAGAGGAGGCTTCCAGACTCCCAAAATGTACTGTTTGTGGCTGATGACTTTTAAATTGGAGGTGGTGGTGGAGATGGTGGTGGTGGTGGCGATGGTGGGGGTGGAGGTGGGTGTGGTGGGGGTGGAGGTGGTGGTGGTGGGGGTGGTGGTGGGGACAGTGGTGGTTGTAATGTGATTTCATCCACCTTCTAGCTACTCTTGCACAAAAGAGATCATTGAGATGTATAACTATGAGCACTTAGACGATCTCTAGTCTTAGTTTCTTGTGGGCAGGACTATGACTTAGGCAACTGAATCTTCAGTGCCTAGCCTAATTCTTAACACATAAGTAAGTGCTTCAAAAACCTTGAATGGAAATAAAATCTGTTATTCACTTACCTGAGTTACAGCCATCCTAAGAGTTCAAGCTTAAGGTTCCTACATACCATAAATATTTCCCTAGTTATTTCAGCCACAACCTCTCCCTAGCTGCTTGAAGTACATACCACTTACTTGAGATTTAGCAGTCATACACACCATTAGAGACATCAGTTATCTTTATTTTATATCTCCCATGACCCTCATCAATCCAGTAAGGGCCAGCCATACAGCTCAGTGGATTAAAGCACCTGCTTAGGCAGATGCAGGGGCAGGGGAGCTTGATCACCAGGCCTGCCATGCGGGTCCTACCCCTGGGGTGCAATGAGATGGTGATTGAGACTGGGCATGGTCTCCTGTAATCCTACCACCTGGGAGGCTGTAAACAGGAGGATCACTATGAGTCCAGTCTACACAGTGAGACCCTATAGACCCTGTCCTAAATACAAAAATAAATAAACCTGTAGGAAGCTATCTCATTTTACATGTTTTATGTCAATTTACAAACTAGGTATACAGGGGGCCGGGGGGATAGCTCAGCAGACTAAGGCGCCTTCTTAGGCAAGCTTAGGCAAGCACAGGGACCGTGGTTCAATGCCCAGCACCACATACCTTGCCAGCCCTAGCCCCATGGCAGGTTGAGCTGGCCAAAATGTCCAGGTGTAGTGGCAGACACCTGTAATCTCAGTGCTGAGGAGGCTGAAAACAGGAGGATCACTATGAATCCAAGCTGTGTGGCGAGACCCTGTAACAACCAAATACATTTTTAAAAAGTAGGCATACATATATTTGTTATTATGGAGACAATCTACGTGCTTTTATTATCCTTCAAGTATTTTTCTACAGTGCCAGAATTATGAGGCACTAACAGCTAAACAGCCCCTCCAGTCATGACCCACTGATCCTGGATTCGTTTTGGTATTTGAGACTAGATCTTATTATGTAGCTTAGGCTGATCTCAAGTAGAAGCAGTCCTCCTGTCTCAGCCTGCCCACTGCTGGGATTACAGGTGTGAAACCCATGCTTGACATGACTCGCAGATCCTAAGGAAACATCTATTTATATATAAAATGCTTTTATAATTTTCAAGTGATTGCTTGCAACTTCACCCAACTCAAGTTATTTAGGGATACAGGTAATAATTTATATATTTTGTATTATTTTCCTGATCCATTATTTCCATTTTAAAATTAGTCATATATTACTCCCAAATACATGTATGGCATATCAAATTTTAACTCCCTCAACCATAGATGTGTGAATAACAGCTGCATAGCTCTGACAATGTTTTTAATAAATCATTGTTTCAGCTCTTTTTAAAAATGCACTTTACCCTACTTATTATACAAATAGTCCCTAACTGTCCTATAGATGGCAGCATTGAGTAACATATTTTAATAGGTTGCTTTTCGGTTGCTGTGAATTTTCAGTTAGAAGTGACTCTTGCGGTGCCATTACAATACGCCACAAGACTAATTTAGCGTAAGATGACAGCATAATAGCACACGTATCTGCTCAACGTTACTTCAGTGAGATTCTACAAAAGCGTCTCTTCTGTACATTACATAAACCAAATGTGTCTAGAGATATTTGAATCCATTAATGAAAGAGTAGGGGAACAATTCAACTTAACTATAGTGTGATTATAGTAAATATTAAGCACCTTAAGCATTGGTAGTGAAATATTAGCAAGACCTAAAAAAAATGGTAAGAACACCCTTCGCCCAGTGATTATCTTCCACGCCAAATTCATTGGTCCGAACAGAATTCGTCACAACAATCTGGCTTTTAAGATCCCCATCAAATATGTTAGCCACATACATCGTGTTTTTTTTCTAGCAAGTGGCCCTTACCATGGAGGGAGATTTTTTTAAAAAGCATTTCTAGTAAGAGATTTCTGTTATTGTTTGTTTGTGTTACTGGGGACTGAACTTTGAGCCCTTAGGGAGCTCGGCAAGTGCCCTCCCACGGAGCTCCAGCCCCAGCTCCAACAATCAGCTTAAGGGAATCTAAGCCTTCGACTCGCCGGAAAGAATAAATGTAAAATATTTGCAAATTAAACGGATCTTTCAGTTTCCCTTTCCTTCCAGGAAATAGTGTTTTATTGCTCATGTAGGTAAATTCCCTGTATTTAGCCTTTTTTCCCCTGAAGCAGGTTGGGGGTGGGTTAAGGAGGAAAATCATTTATGAAAAGTAAAAGTCTATTTTGAATTGTTTTCCTACGAAATCTGAAACACCTGCCCGCCCTCCGGCTAAACATCAAACCTGTGAAAAGCCCTTTGGCCTTATCTAAATGACGTTGTTACTGGTAAACAACTCCTTTATTATCTTTCTTTCGTCTTGCCAGGGGTAAAACCTCTCCCGCAGTTGTTGCAGTTCGGCACTAACTTCGGGCGTCTCTGCCCCACAGACTCCCCCGCGGTCCCCGGGAAGCACTTTCCGTCCCCAGCGTGGCGCCCCGGTTACTGCTGCCTGGTTACCGCTGCCAAACGATGTGCTATTGCCGTGGTGGGCACGTGTGCCCACATCACCACGCTGTCAGCGGGGAGGCTGGGGAGGGAAGGGCTTTCCAGTCAACATGTGTTCTGGAATAATAGACTAAGGAGCTTTAGGAGAGACCGCGTGAGTCCGCAGCAAGGAGACAGCAGGAACCAGAGGTTCCCAGGTTTCGGTGGGCAAGGGCGCCTCTGCAGATGCTGCGACCCTCGTTCACGCGTGGAAAGCCGCTGATGGCGCCTATGGTTCTTTTTCTCCTTTCTTAGCTTTTTTCTTTCCTCTACGCTTTGCAACCTACCTTGGTACCCTCACCCTCTCCCTACAACCGCTGCAGTGCGAGATTTGACGGGCAGGGAGCCCCACCAATCAGCTGGCTTCCCCGAGAAGCTAGCACCGCCCCTCGTACCCGCCTTAGGCCCAGGCGCGCTCCCAGGCGACCCAGACCTTGCTGGCCATCGAGCACGCCCGGTGCCTGGCTGGAACGTCTCCCCGCTAGCATCCTGCAGTGCCTGCGAGCTGAGGGGCGGCCCCCGCACGGAAAGGCGCGGAAACCCCAAACAAGTCCGGATCGAGAAAAAAAAAATAAGGTCGCATTAAACAGAGTAGCAAATGTCATCTTTGTAAGTCTTTGATGCCACGCTGCACTAGCTGGGACAAACTGCTTATAGGTCACCCTTAGCACCCCCCCCACACACACACACACGCGAGAAAAACCCCAACTTTGTCCGGGGCGAGACTGACCCCAAAGGTAACTGAGTAGGAGACTCCGCAGCTACACTCAGGCCCCCGGCCAGCTCTGCTCGCGAAGTACCCATTTGCCTGTACGACTGAGCTGGCACCGTCCGTGTTTTCTCCCGCTTATCCTTGTGGTCAAGGTTAAAAATTTATAGGGTGGTTCAGTGGGTGTGGAGGCTCTGTGTGAAACGCTTCAGCCACTATTTACACAGTAGGGTTTTGGTCTTGGGAGTCCTTCTCTGCAGACCTTTAACATCTTTTTTTCTTTTTTAAAAAATCAAATAGGTTTGAGAATATATGGAGATTTCAGCTCCGCCCCCACCCTGTTCCCTCAGCCCTGGGTTCGAATCACCGCTCCGCGATGTTCAGGGGAAAAGGGAGAAATCGTGAGCAGTTGCACCCTAACTGCTCAGCAACTAATCCCACAGTGTCAGACGGGAGACTTCTCGGGGACTCCTGTGCCGCATTTGGAGTGAACACACCCCCATCACTGCTTGGGGGGGGGTCCCTTCTTCCTCCGAGGTACCTCATGGAAGCAAATCCGGAGACTCCAAGGCGGCAGGCTGGCCCAGAAGTCCCTTACAAATCCTTATAAAAATTTAGATCTCCGCTCTATGGCCTCTGTCACCCTGGAGCCGAAATCCCTGCTTTTCTATTTCTGGGGAAGAGGAGAAACCTCCCTCCCCAGGGGTCGGTCTTACCTGCTAGGTAAGATCCAGCCTAGCCCGCGCACCCCCTCCTCCCGGGCTCTCCCTCTCGGGGCTCCGCAGCCGCAGTGCCCCCCCGCCACCCCCACCCTCACTCCTGCGTCTTCCCCAGCTCACCGCCTCCCGTTTTCCCAGACTCCCCTCGCGCTTTCGGGTAGCCACCCAAACACCCCCGCCCGCCCCGCGCCCGCGCCCGCCGCGGGGATTCCTGCGGGCCGGGGGCGCCCTGGGTGGCGCCGAGCCGGGGCTGTCGGCCGCGCAGGGGCGCTGCCCGAGCGCTACGCAGAGAGCGGGCGCCTCTGCGGCACGGCCGGGGGGCGGAGAGGGGCGGGCGCGGGGCGGGCTCGGCCCGGAATGTAGAGACCCGGGCGGGAGCCTCCCGGCGGTGGCCCGGCGGCCGGGCGCGGAGGCTCCGTCACGTGTTTTTCTCCTCGGAGTGAGACGGCGGCGCGGCCGGAGGGGGCCGGCGCGCAGATCCAGACGGCGGCGCTTGTTTTGGTTGGGGCTCTCGGCAACTCTCGGAAGGGGAGAAGGAGGAGGAGGAGCGGGGAGGGAAGTAACTGCGGCGGCTGCGCCTCCCGGGGAACGGGCGTCTTTCCCGAATCCTGCCCCAGTCTCCCCCCTCGCCTCCTCCCTCGTCCGCTCCCCCCTCTCCTCTGCCGACTCGAACGAGGGGCAGGGATGAGCCTGTCCCTTCGGACCGTCCTCGGCTGCCCAGTAGCGTTTCGCGTGGAAAAGCCACTTTCCCCTCCCGCCGAGATGGGCTCCAGTGTGGGCTGCAGAGGACGCGTCCGCGGACAGTGGCAGCGACAGCCGCAGCGCCGCGGTCTCCGCGATTGAGCTGGTATTTGGGCGGCTGGTGGCGGCGGGGACGGTTGGGGGGGTGGGAGGAGGCAGAGGAGGCGGCGAAGGAGGAGGAGGGAGAACCCCGTGCAACGTTGGGACTTGGCAGTTCGCCTCCCCCTGCCCAAGGATATTTAATTTGCCTCGGGAATCGCTACTTCCAGAGGGGAACTCAGGAGGGAAGGCGCGCGCGCGCCTAGAGGGGCCACGCGGGGAACCCGGCCGCCGCTCCCTCCCTGCGCGGGACTCAGCGGAGGAGGAGAGAGATGCATCTTCGCTGTTTTTCGGCTGTGGCGGCCGAGAGGAGACTTGGCTCTAGGCTGATCGTAGCTGCGCTCACCCCGGACGCACTGCCTCCCCTTGGGGCATGAAACGCCCGTGAACTCCGATCGCGTTATCTTCCCCTGCGCAGCCACTGCGTCCTCCTTTAGCGGCGCCTCCCTCCCCAGCGCGGGGGGCGGCGTGGATTTCGGACCCTGGGTTTCTGCTACCTCCAGCCCTGTTTGCATGTGCGGGGCCGCGGCGAGGAGCCTCCGCCCCCCACCCAGTTGTTTTTCGGCACCTCCCTCTGTTTCACGGCGGTGGCGGCGGCAGCATGGCGAGCCCACCGGATACCGAGGGCTTCTCGGACGTGCGCAAGGTTGGCTACCTGCGCAAACCCAAGAGCATGCACAAGCGCTTCTTCGTGCTGCGGGCAGCCAGCGAGGCCGGGGGCCCGGCACGGCTGGAGTACTATGAGAACGAGAAGAAGTGGCGACACAAGTCGAGCGCCCCCAAACGCTCGATCCCCCTGGAGAGCTGCTTCAACATCAACAAGCGGGCTGACTCCAAGAACAAGCATCTGGTGGCTCTCTACACAAGGGATGAACACTTTGCCATTGCGGCGGACAGCGAGGCCGAGCAAGACAGCTGGTACCAGGCTCTCCTGCAGCTGCACAACCGTGCCAAGGCCCACCACGACGGGGCTGCAGTGCCCGGAGCCGGAGGCGGTGGGGGCAGCTGCAGCGGCAGCTCAGGTCTTGGGGAGGCAGGGGAGGACTTGAGCTATGGAGATGCGCCCCCAGGACCTGCGTTCAAGGAGGTCTGGCAGGTGATCCTGAAGCCCAAAGGCTTGGGTCAGACAAAGAACCTGATTGGCATCTACCGCCTCTGCTTGACCAGCAAGACCATCAGCTTTGTGAAGCTGAATTCCGAGGCAGCGGCCGTGGTACTGCAATTGATGAACATCAGGCGTTGTGGCCACTCGGAGAACTTCTTCTTCATTGAGGTGGGCCGTTCTGCAGTGACTGGGCCTGGGGAGTTCTGGATGCAGGTGGATGACTCGGTGGTGGCCCAGAACATGCACGAGACGATCCTGGAAGCCATGCGGGCTATGAGTGATGAGTTTCGCCCCCGCAGCAAGAGCCAGTCTTCATCCAACTGCTCCAACCCCATCAGCGTCCCCCTGCGCCGGCACCATCTCAACAACCCTCCGCCCAGCCAGGTGGGACTGACCCGCCGGTCTCGCACGGAGAGCATCACTGCCACCTCTCCAGCCAGCATGGTGGGCGGGAAGCCTGGTTCCTTCCGTGTGCGCGCTTCCAGCGACGGTGAGGGCACCATGTCCCGTCCAGCCTCGGTGGATGGCAGCCCTGTGAGTCCTAGCACCAATAGAACCCATGCCCACCGGCATCGGGGCAGCTCCCGCCTGCATCCCCCGCTCAACCACAGCCGCTCCATACCCATGCCTTCTTCGCGCTGCTCGCCTTCGGCCACCAGCCCCGTGAGCTTGTCGTCCAGCAGCACCAGTGGCCACGGCTCTACTTCGGACTGTCTCTTTCCCAGGCGCTCAAGTGCTTCTGTTTCGGGTTCCCCCAGTGACGGCGGTTTCATCTCTTCCGATGAGTACGGCTCTAGTCCCTGTGATTTCCGAAGTTCTTTCCGCAGTGTCACCCCAGATTCCCTGGGCCACACCCCACCGGCCCGTGGAGAGGAGGAGCTGAGCAACTACATCTGCATGGGTGGCAAGGGGGCCTCCACCCTGACGGCTCCCAATGGTCACTACATTTTGTCTCGGGGTAGCAATGGCCACCGCTACATCCCAGGAACTGGCTTGGGCACCAGCCCAGCCTTGGCTGGGGATGAAACAGTCAGTGCTGCAGATCTGGATAATCGGTTTCGGAAGAGGACTCATTCAGCAGGGGCGTCCCCTACCATTTCCCACCAGAAGACCCCCTCGCAGTCCTCAGTGGCTTCCATTGAGGACTACACAGAGATGACGCCTGCCTGCCCACCAGGAGGTGGCAGTGGAGGCCGACTGCCCAGCTACCGGCACTCTGCCTTTGTGCCCACCCATTCCTACCCAGAGGAGGGTCTAGAGATGCACCCCACAGAGCATCGTGGGGGCCACCACCGCCCGGACACCTCCAGCCTCCACACGGACGATGGCTACATGCCCATGTCGCCAGGGGTGGCCCCTGTGCCTGGCAACCGAAAGGGCAGCGGGGACTATATGCCCATGAGTCCCAAGAGCGTGTCTGCCCCACAGCAGATCATCAACCCCATCAGACGCCATCCTCAGAGAGTTGACCCCAATGGCTACATGATGATGTCTCCCAGTGGCAGCTGCTCCCCTGACATCGGAGGTGGGTCGAGCAGCAGTAGTAGTATTAGTGTCGCCCCTTCCGGGGGTAGCTATGGGAAGCTATGGACCAATGGAGTTGGAGGCCACCACTCTCATGCCCTGTCTCACCCCAAGGCCCCTGTGGAGAGTGGTAGTGGCAAGCTCTTGCCTTGTACAAGTGACTACATGAACATGTCACCAGTTGGAGACTCCAATACCAGTAGCCCCTCTGACTGCTATTATGGCCCTGAGGACCCCCAGCAGAAGCCTGTCCTTTCCTATTACTCATTGCCAAGGTCTTTCAAGCACACCCAGCGCCCCGGGGAGCCAGAGGAAGGTGCCCGGCATCAGCACCTCCACCTCTCCTCCAGCTCTGGTCGTCTTCGCTATGCTGCAGCTGCAGAAGATTCTTCCTCTTCCACCAGCAGTGACAGCCTGGGTGGCGGCTACTGTGGGTTGAGGCCAGAGCCTGGCCTTCCACACCCCCACCACCACATCTTGCAGCCCCGGCTGCCCAGAAAGGTGGACACAGCTGCACAGACCCACAGCCGCCTGGCCCGACCTACAAGGCTATCACTGGGGGATCCCAAGGCCAGCACCTTACCTCGGGCTCGGGAGCAACAACCACAGCCACCCCTGATGCACTCTCCAGAGCCCAAGAGCCCAGGGGAATATGTGAATATTGAATTTGGGAGTGACCAGCCTGGCTACCTATCTGGTCCCGTGGCTTCCCACAGTGGCCCTTCTGTCCGATGTCCCTCTCAGCTCCAGCCGGCTCCCAGAGAGAAAGAGACTGGAACCGAGGAGTACATGAACATGGACTTGGGCCCTGGCCGGAGGGCAGTCTGGCAAGAGGGTGGTGGGGCTGAGATGGGCAGAGTGGGCCCTGCACCTCCGGGGGCTGCTAGTGTTTGCAGGCCTACCCGGGCAGTGCCCAGCAGCCAGGGTGACTACATGACCATGCAGATGGGCTGTCCTCGTCAGAACTACGTGGACACCTCGCCCATTGCACCCGTCAGCTATGCTGAGATGCGGACAGGAATTGCAGAGGAGGTGAGCCTGCCCAGGGCCACTATGGCCACTCTCCCTTCATCTGCAGCAGCCCCAGCTTCCCCCACACCACCTCCAGGAGCAGTTGAGCTGGCTGCCCACTCCTCCCTGCTGGGGGGTCCACAGGGACCTGGGGGCACCAGCGCCTTCACCAGGGTGAATCTCAGTCCCAACCGCAACCAGAGTGCCAAAGTGATCCGCGCAGACCCACAAGGGTGTCGGAGGAGGCACAGCTCAGAAACCTTCTCCTCAACACCTACTGCCACCCGGGCGGGTAACATGGTGCCCTTTGGAGGGGGGGCTGCAGTTGGGGGCAGCAGCGGTGGCAGCAGCAGCAGTGAGGATGTGAAACGCCACAGCTCTGCATCTTTTGAGAATGTGTGGCTAAGACCAGGGGAGATAGGGGGAGCCCCTAAGGACACAGCCCAAGTGTGTGGGGCACCTGGGGGTTTGGAAAATGGTCTTAACTACATAGACCTGGATTTGGTCAAAAACTTGAAACAACGCCCTCAGGAGCGCCCCCCTCAACTGCAGCCTCCCCTGCCCCCAGCCCCTCATCAGCCCCTGGGTGGCAGTGAGAGCAGCTCAACCAGCCGCTCCAGCGAGGATTTAAGCACCTATGCCAGCATCAGTTTCCAGAAGCAGCCGGAGGACCGCCAGTAGTTCGACTGGACATCATAGCAGGTGTGTTCCACGGGGTCAGGGTCCTGGGACAAAACTGCTTTAACCTTGTGCTTGAATTCTGTTCTCTGCCCCTGTCCCTTGCTGCACTTTCCTGCTGCTTCCTCAGAGAGAATGCCTGGGGTTTGGGGCTGGGCATTCAAATAACTCACAACACCTGGCTGACAGTCAACTGAGTGTGTAGGAGCGAGCAGCCACAGGAGGGCTTTTTCCTTTGAGAGTCCCAAGTGAAGTGCTTACTGTAGTGTTTTAAAACCTTTATTTTATAACACCAGTTCTGAACTTTGTCAAGTTCATGTACATATATGGAAGAACCTTCATCCTCTTATTGGCATTGCTTTCTAACGTAATAGTAAGGTCAGCCCCCGGAAAGGACTAATGTACAAAAATACTTGTTAGTACAGAGGCTAAAACCTTATTTAAGTTTCCCAGAGCTCTGAAGAGTGATCTTACTGAGTTGCTGTGTGTACTTTTGTTCTATGATTTCACAATACCACGGCAACATTAACAGCAGCAGGAAACATTAATTTTTATTCCTGCCGGCCTGAAAAGATTCAGAAGCCAGAGCTTTACAAGCATACATACTTAGGAATACTGAACTATGATCCCTTGAGTAAGTAATTATAGGTGACATTTTCTTTTGGTTCCTGTACCAAGATTTGTGAAATATTTTATTTTTCACACACCAAACCACCATCTCCCAGGCATGGCTGCTTTTATACAGGATACGCAATCAACTGAATGCACCTGGGACTCATTATGAGTTAAGAGTTATGGAAGTTCGTCCCAGCATGTCTGTCTTGCAGTTGTTTGCTCTTGCCCTGAAGCATCACACATATCATTTGTGGGCTACTGTACATCTTCCATAAAATTACTTTACATTTTTATGGTGAAAAGAAGGTGCTAAGTTAAGTCAGAGAAATGGAGGCTAGGTTGTTTTGGTTTGCATTGAATGGGAGGGGGTTAAGCTGTGCACTCTTCTTCACTCTTAGGTTGTTTGTTGTTCTTGAAGTTCAAGAGGAGATGCCTCAGAAATGTTGAAAGTTGCTTTTAGGTCTTCTGTGGTTAAGGCTGTATTGAAAATGAAAAACATTTGCGATAGGAAATTAGCCTGCTCTTTGCTCTGTGAGCTTATTTTCTAGTGGTCATAATTGTGGGTAGAAAAAGACTATAGTTTGCAAATAATGTGATGAGTTGGCAATGTAGACATTTTTAGCATTTGGAAACATTTTCTTCTGAAAACGGATTATATTGTGTCTTTGAAATACTGCACAAAAATGAGGTTTTAATAGCATTTCTACTTCTTGTTATGTGCCCATTTATAAGAAATTGATCGTGTCTTGAGTTCCTGTCAGTAGGTAGGTATTAGGGTATTATGTGGTCAATCTTCTTGCCCCTGGACACCTGGACACCCGACCAATTTCATTCTGTATTTTGTAGAACAAAGTATTGATCCATGAATATTCAAACTAAAATTTTAGGTGATAATACTATGAAAAGCACATATTTGGTTAGTACTTATCTCAACATTGTTTTTCATTATTCACTAGATGGGAGATTTAATTGTGCATGTCAATGGAAAAATTTTGGTTATTTCAGGTGGTGTTTTGGGGGAGAATCCCTGTTCCACTTTACCCATTTGGACTGTAAAATGCTTCATTTATTATTTAATGACAACTCGAAGTAAAGAAGCCCAGCCGAACTAAAAGTATGCTTGTGAAAGAGTTCAATGGGGAGGCTAAGAGACAATGAACTTTCCTTTACATATTTTTTTTTAACTTGTAGAATAAATAATGCTTGCCCTGAACAAACCAACCAGATAATCAAGGGATTTTAAAATCCTTAACGTTGAGGATAAAATGCAAACCAAACAAAAACAACCAACCCAACCTTCTTTTCTTGGCTTTCTTAGGAAAGTCTTCTCTAGGAAAATCATATGATGACATCCCTAAAAATCCTAAAGTAGCAGTGGACCATGCTTTGGCCCTACCATGAAAACAAACAAATAAACAAAGTGTGTATTTGTAAGGGGTAAATGTATGTCATACATTGCGCACTAAAGGCTACCTGCTGTATTCACATCCTCAATCCTGTTAGCTTGCCTCCTTCACCCTCCTAGGCTCAAAGAGGATATTTATCAGTATTCATCTGAAACAGAAAGAAGTCAGACCTGTCAGTGGCAAGCAGGTTCTGTTCAAAACAAGTAGGTTAAAGTTTGAGAAAACACTGTTTTTCGAACTTCCTCAGCAACTGCGGTCTTTGCATTGGGTAAAACTTGAAACAGAATAAAGATGAGGAATATGTGCTCTTTCTCTTAAGTCTGTCTTTTGAACATCTCTGTTCAATGTTTTCAGCTGTCCTTTGAAGGCCATTCACGCGCTCAGGACGTGGTGGGTCCAGCCACCTTTTGTCGTTTCCCCTTTCTCTTGCCTACCTTTGTGTCTCCTGCAATTTAGTGCTGACCTGCGGGATTATTTTACGCTACTGCTCCCTCCCATTCCCTTTGTTTCCCACCCTTTATTTCTTGTTCCCTGCACTGGCTTTTGTTGTTGTTTTGTTTTAGAATTTCACCGTGCAGTTCTTGTGGCCTGCTCCCTGCAGGGGTTCTTGGGGAGCCCCTAGGACAGCAGCCCAGCCACGTCAGGCCAGCGTGCACCTCCAATTCGTCTTGTAGTTTTGACAGGGCAGCTGGGTAGAGGGCTGGCCCCCACGGACAGAGATGAGCCTCTCCGTGGGGTTCACATTTTGTTTATTTGCCATTCTTTTGTTATGCTCCGCCCCCTTAAAAAGTAATTTTTGTCATTTTTTGTCTTTTCACTGCTTTTTCCACCAGCGATTTCAGGGGTCCCATCCTCTGCTCGGTTCCCTACTCCTGGTTCTCGGTGTGGCCTTCCGAGGAAGCGCAGACCCCCTCTGCCCTAACACTTTCCCTTTCAGGGGTCACCTCCGCTTCCTGCATTCTTCGCTTTCATTTGGTCCTGGTTTCCCAGCCCTGCGCCCCGCCGCCCCTCCGGGATGGGGGTGGGGGATCTGCCCGAGGTCGCGGGGTCTCTGCAACCCCGCCAGTCTCAGGCGTCGGGGCCTCTTCCCAGGCCACGTGGTGGGCAGTGGCGAAATAGGCCCCGCCCCTCCGACTCCAAGGGGCGGCCTCCGTGCATGTGGGCGGAGCGACTGGGTGCAGATTGGCCCCCGCCATAGCCAGTCATCACGAGAAGTGTCTGACTGGGGGCGGGGCCTGAGCCGGGGGCGGGGCCGGCGGGGGGCCCAGCGTCCCTGGCTGCTCTCCTACCCTGCTCTGTCCTCTTTACCCCCGGGCCGGGGAGTTGAGCCAACCCGGTTCCCCACCCTGCCCCCATCGGAGGATGTGATGCCCGGGGCCCTATTCGTGCTTCTAGACCACAATCCCAAGAATGAAAGAGTACAACCAGCCCGTTGATGGAGGCCGGAAACACACTTCCTCTTATTTTTAATTGAGAAAAATTCGGGCTGTGACCATGTGACATGCCCCATTTTGTTTCCCTCCTGTCTTTACTATGGTTTACTACAACGCTACGTTCCTTCATCTTCCTGTCTTGAAATCCACAAGGAGGAGCGAGCGACAGCGCGTGGCTGTGGGATTGATGGGGTTGGCTCCAGATTCTTGCATTTACATCTCCTGGGAGCGAGAAGGAAATGCAAGCGCTGGGGCTGGCACCGTTTGGGGTCATTCGGAGACAAGAAAAACAAAAAAAAAAATCCTTTGACTTGAAAGTACCGCGGGCTCTGTGCCCTTTATTGAGCACCTGCAGCTTCCAAAGCAGCGTAGCTGCAGTGAGATGAAGGAAAGCTGATCTTTCCTGGCCTGCTGTGAGCTCAGGAAAGAAAATGTAGGCAATAGCTTGCAGATCCGTCAGAATCCTGAGCTCCAATAAAAAGGATGTGCTTCTTAGCAAAGGCTAGAGAAATGCTGCTGACGTTCTCAAACACAAGAAGAAGGAGAAGGAGAAGAAGAAGATTTTTTTTTCTTTTTGCCAGTGACTGCCAATCATATCTGGCTTTGAAGTTCTAAACGTTTCCTGGATTTGTGTTGCACCCTCTCATGACAGAATTTTGTGAGATGTATTAGTATATGGGATAGAAAACGTTTTCAGGGCTATCCTTCTTAGAAGACAGTGAGAAATCGAAATACTAGGCACGTGTTGTCTGTTCTGCTCTCCCTCTCAAAGAATCATTTCTCAGCAGACTCACCCTCCCTCATCTCAGTTCCAAGCTCCAAAGGTAGCGCTTTTGCTCAGGTGTGGCTCAACACGGGACTCACAGAGGTGAATGAACCAAAACTGCTTCAGAATGGTGTGAGGGAGTTGCTCTGTCGTCCCAGAATATTTTGAGTGTTTGACAGTCTTAACTTTTTGACATTGCTTACTTAGGAATTGTTACAAAACAAATCAAAAAAAAATTCCAGAGATTGTATTTATCTTAATGTCTTCTTACCACTATTTCCAGTGTTGCAGTGTTGCCTTACTGAGAGGGACTTGGGATCCCTGAAGGGCATGCCGCTATTTTTGTTTTGTTTTCTTTATCAAAATTCCTGGAAACTGCTTTGGTGCTATCTTGAATGATGCAATGGAAAAGGCAGCTCCTGTGAGCCAGAGATCTCAGCTCCTAACCAAGCCTGTGCCCTTTACCAGCTGAGTGACCTTGAGTGAGTCTCTTAACTTCCCTGAACCTACTTCCTCATCTGTAACTTGAGAATTTTGTTCTAAATTGTTTTAACCTCCTTCCTAGCTCTAAACACTGGAATGTTTGGGAGAGAATGACTAATGTTCTTTCATGGGGTCATTTGTGATGGGATTCTTTTTTGAAGAAGCTGTTGATGGGGTCATAATAAAGTGCACTGGAATGGCCCGTTTCTTCCTTTTCTCGTCCTAACATCAGATACTCATTTTGGCCAGACTGGGCCCTTAAAGAAAACCTTCTGTTTGATTCAGTGGTGTTTCAACAGTTCTTGTTTGAGGAGGAGATATTTTGCCTTAAGATTTCACTTAAGGCAAAAATCTTCCTGGTTGGACTAGTCTACATTATGGAACCATCTCTAGATTGATTTAGGCTTCTCTCTTTTTTGCCTTTTTTAAAAAAAGTAAATAAGTAAATAAATGAATATGTAGGAAGGCAAGTCTTGTTCCTGCTTTATGAGATCAGCTGGACAGAACCATCTCACCCCTTAATATAAGTCCAGCTTTAACCAGTGCATTCTGTGACACTGTTTAATGTTTATTCTGTAGGAAATCTTCTTTCTGTGGTGGTCTGTTTATGGATAATGCTTCTCATTGTACCATCACAGTTCTCCAGCGAGATAGCCATTTAAGTGAATGGCAGGAAATATGAGAAGCCAACTGGGGATTATAGAAAGTCTTTCATGATTTTGGTGCAGTTTTATTTTTCTTGTTAGGTGAAAATCACTGTCAGAGCTCAGCCACTCTCCTGGCAGTTACCTGTCTAGCTCTGTGTGTGTGTGTATGCTTTTGGAGCTTTGGCTAGCTGTCGAGGTGTGTAGACTCCTGCAGACTGTTCTCAGTGCCTCAGTGTTATGCCAGCTCTGGAACTGCCAGTACATTCAGAACCTCCCAAGCTGTTCTTGCCTCCTTGTAGGTTTTACAGATCACTAGGATAGCCTGGAGACTTTCATTTAGAACTCTGTTCACCTAATCTTTTCTCATCCATCTACTCAGATTTCCTAGCTGCAAAGTATATAAATGGTTTCTTTTACTTTGGTGGGTTAGTAATTAAGTATAATGGAGTACTTCACAATTTTAGGGTTTTGTTTTGTTTAAAGAAAGCCATTTCCTCAATTATTTCCTCATGTTAGAGAATTACTGGAAATTGTATTCAAGGAAAATAGCTTCTTGTGAACTTGGTTTGAGGTCAGTTTCATGCTCAAAGTTCTGTAACTTTTTTCACACTAATATTTCTGTTTTGACTTTAAAATAATAGATTCTCTGTTAGCAACAGTTTTATATTGGATATATGATTTATTTCTTCACCTTATAAGTCTATAGCCCTGTGGCACACTTTGAAAGCTGAAAATGTTATTGAAACATTGAATTTTAATGTCATTACAGGGTAATATTTGTATGGTTTAATAACAGTAAACTGATTTCAACGTAAGGTGAAATGTTTGTAATAGTTATTGTAAGACCTCTAAAACTGGTTGGCTAGTCATTATCACCTATTTGCTTCTTTTCCTCTTTTATATTATGGCAGTGATAGTATCCTCCCCAAACTTAATTCACAGGAAAAGGAAGAAGATGGATTAGATAAGTATAAGGTACCATCATCCATGATAAAGCATTGTTTTTCATTTTAATAATGTTCTTGCTTCAGGCTCTGATACAATCTATCTTTTTCTTTTTTTTTTTTTTTGTATTTTAGGGAAGGGTCTACATCTACAGGGTGCTCAGGGTCTCACTACTAGATCAAACTCATAGTGATCTGCCTGTTTACAGCCTCCCAAGAGCTGGGATCTCAGGCATGCGCCACCGCGCCCAGTCTCAATTGCAGGCTCAGCGCAGCCTGGGGGCGGGGCTGGCACAGCAGGCCTCTGCACCTGCTTGCAGGCACTTTAATCCGCTGGGTTATTTGGCGGGCCCTTATTTGTTAAAATAAATGTGGTTTGGTAAATATCATTTATGCTCGCCAATGAACCAGTGATCACTGACCATTCAGGTCCTTGCACTTTTCCAGGGAAGCACTTTTAAAAATGATGTGTTTACGGTGTGAAGGCTATGCTTCTCCTTCAACTCCTTTTCCTGCCTCTCTGGAGTAGGAAAGCATAGCTGAACAGTTGGGTCAGACTACAGTTTCAGCTCTAGCTGTCTTAAAGCAGAGATTTTATGGATGTTATGACTCTCTCCAGAATGCCTTATCCAGTAAGTTGTATTTATTGTTTTCCTTTTACTACCCTCTATGTTTTTAAAATTACATGTTAATCTATTTGCCCCATCCCTTTTAGGGTTATGAAGAAACATTTTGATGTGAGTTCTGTGACATTCCCTGACATATTCAGGTCATGTTGCTGAACAGTATCACTGAATCTTGAAAAATTAATAGTTGCATGTTCTCTGAAATGACCAAAGAGATGTTCTTTTTGAAACTCTATGTAGTGTGGTAAATAGTATTTTGCAGAGAAAGTCATAATTTTTTTTTGTTTTTTGTTTTTTGTTTTTTGTTTTTAGGAAGATAACTAGACGAAAGAGGCAAAAAAAAAAAAAAAAAAAAATACAGCTACTATGTGAAGGTCCCAGGAATATTAAGTTATTATTGCGTAGTGAATCATCATGTGATATTCTTCAGTGACCACTTACCTGTCCATTTAAAAGCTATTTGGAGGGCTCTATAGATATTCCCCCAAAGTTATGCATACCCTTGAATTTCAGAAATTGTGGGATTAATCGGAAGATTCTTAGCAACTCTAGTGTGGTATTAGAAGCCACCCGCCTCTCAACCCCAACATATTTTTAAGTGTAGTTTCTTTGAAGAACATAAAGAAAGTATTAATTAATTTATTTATTTTGGCAGAACTGGGAGTGGAACTCAGGCCCTTGCACTTGCCAAGCAAGCGCTTATTCTACTGAGCTATCTCTGTGGCCCCAAAAGCATTATTTTGGACTACCAAGTTTTATAATACCTTTTGATCTATTCACACTATTAAATTTTCTTTTCTTTTTGGTGTAACCATACATGCTGTATGTTTCAAGTAATTTTTTATTTTTATTTTATTTTTTTGTGGAACCAAGGATTGAACTCAGGTCCTTGCACTTTCCAGGGAAGCTGAGCCATCTCCCTGGCCCTCAAGTAACTTTTTTAAAAGGATAGAGTGAAAAGTAAGGATTTCTCCTTTCATTGTCTCACAGCCTCTTTTTCATAGACCATCATCTCCTTCATCACTAGTCTTGTTATCTTTCCAGAGCTGGACTGCTTCTGGATGTTGAAGCTTAGTAATAGAAGTTGACTAAATGTCCCACTACTGAAATTCTTCTTTGGAAGAGTATTGCTCAGATCCCAGTGTAGTGAAATAATACAATAGATAATATTCCTTTTACAATAAACTTTCTACCTTTTAGTTAAAAGGAAAAAAAATACTATCTGTTTTTCATATTTCCTCTGAATCCTTAGGTTTTAAAAGTGATGGATCCAGAGTAATGCAGTGGAGGGGAAATGGAGTGCTTAAGAATGATTTCCTTTTCCAGTGTTGAAGCAGTTGAGCAAATTAAGAAAGGAAAGGTATTGCTATTTGCAAATGCCAGTATTTTACATCTTTATTACTTTAATTTCTTTTTCTGTTCACTTACGTGGTAGTACGCAACCTTCCTTTCCTAAGACTAACACTAGATCTTGGTACAGTGTATCAAGGATTAAGTATCAAGGTGGAGGATCCTTTGAAAAACTTTTCAGACTTTAAGTTCTCATATTTATGGGAACTCAAAAGAGTTCGTTTAACTGGAGTAGGCTTTTCCCATTTCAAATTCTGGGAGCAGTGCATTTTAAACAAGGTTGTGTATAAATAATTAAAGAAATGTCTTGACATTAATGATCTTGTCTTACGTTTTCCCAAGTTATTACCCCTGGACAGGAGTACAATTTAAACTCTATTTTGTTTCCTAAAAAGATGTCTGTATCATTGACTACACTGAACAAAAGAGGTAGCTTCTTTTGTGGTTAAAACATATGTGGCTGATGCATCATTTTTCTGACTGGTCCAGGAAGAGTATAAGCAGAATGAGTTTGTTCCTATTATAAAATAGAGCTGGCTAAATAGCTCAGGGGATTAAAGCACCTGAAAACAGGCACAGGGACTGGGGGTTTGATCCTGGGGCCTGCCCTGCCAGTCCCACCCCCGGGGTGTGCTGGGATGGCAATTGAGACTGGGCATGGTAGTGCACACCTGTAATCCCAGCTCTTGGGAGGCTGTAAACAGGTGGGCCACTATGAGACTGATCTAGTAGTGAGACCCTGAACACCCTGTAGACCCTCCCCTAAAATGCAAAAAATAAATAAAAAATAAAGAAAGAACTTTCAAGAGTATGATAATGAATAACATTTAAATTAGAATTAGCAGTGTTTTGTCATTTTTGGTGACTTGTTGGGATATAGTCACAGCAATAGTACGAAGCTTTCTTATTACCTGGAATAAAGAGGAACACAATTGATTAACATGAAAAAACTTTGATAAAAGCCATTAAAGAGCATCATATATTTGAAGTATAAAAAGCTACCACCAAATAAGTACTATAAAACACCAGTCATTTGGTAGATCATAGCTCTGTGGACTGGTGATAAGTGCTGGGCTCAGCTGGGGAGTTCTTATGTCACCTAGGTAAATGCATGTGTTTGAAGTGAGCTGGAGTGTGAGTTGAGGGCCGGTTGTCAAAGATGCCCTTCATCAGGCCTCTTAGAGATCATGCTGACCAAGATAATGCTGACTATTAGATGGCTAGTAAGGTTGCTACTAGGAACTGAGGTTATAGCAGCTCAGGTTGTAGTCTATATATATATATATATTAAGTGCTGTGGATCGTTAGTGAAAAGATTTGCATTGTTTGCTTCATTCCTCCTGTCACTTAGACTAAAAAATTACACTTTCTAACACTCAGGTGGCTTACTTAGGACCTGTGATCAAACAGCCATAGAAGGGAACTCTACCAGGGGATACCTTCCTATTGTCCCTTCCCCAGTGTCTGACCACCCTTTCCCATTTCTGATTAGAGGGAGAAGCATATGTTGTGTGGAGATAGTGAGGGCTAAGTTGAAAGAGAGTCAGTTCCAGAAGTGCGAGTCTCTGATTTTGGAGAGCAAACACAAGTGCAAAATGCAGCATCTCACTCCAGGCACAGGCAACACTCTGGTTACCTCTACCCAGCTTTCCCATCTGCCAATATTTACAGTTCTCCTTTACCAGAATCTCAAATGCCTAAAATGTTTTTGAGGTTATAGAACAAAACAAAAATGGAACGCTGTATAAAATATGTCGGGTAGAAAGAGAGGAGAGTGAACCGTGAAGTTTTATGTGAGCCAGTCGCATGGTGGTATTTATATTGTGGTCTTGGCAGCCCCCGCCTCCCTCAGCTTCCTTTGCTTGCCCCTGTACCTCCTTCCGGATTCCAGCACACTCTAAACCGCAGCTAAACAATAACTTCCTTTCAAAGCTGATCCTGCTGCCTCTGGTTAGATTAAAGAATATAAATGTTCCATTTTTAAAAGAATGGATAATGAAATAATTTTTGAAAATACTTTCACTGGTTGAGTACCATGAAAATCACTGAGGGTATAATTAAAACTTTCCTTTTGGTCCAAAATTTAACCATGTAAGAGAGTGTGTGTGTGTGTGTGTGTGTGTGTGTGTGTGTGTGTGTGTGTGTGTTTGAGGGTGGGGAAGAAGGTTAGGGAGTAGAAACTACAGCCTAATAAAAAGGTTACATTCCTAAAAGTAGGTCTTTAAAAATATTTTGCAGCTTGAGCCTTGGTGGCTCACAAGTCCTTACAAGGACGACCTTCGGAAAGTGCAGAGACTTGTTGTGTCTCGGGCCTTTGAACTGGGTGAAGAATGTCTCAAGATGGAAAATGAATGGCTGGTGCTTTTAGCCTCCAGCCTGAAGCTCGGGAGGAATGTCATTGTATCTTCAAAGCCTGCTTCCCACCACGCTGAGTTAGATGGGCTCTTGGAAAGCCTCTTTACATTAGCAAGTGCACAACAAAAACCCATGCCACCCAATTCAGTCTCATTCTCTGGCTCCTTTTAGGGGGATTTTTAATTAATGTGTCCCTTCTGTAGGAAGAGGGCCCCATTCCAAGACTCTTCCTACCCTAATAACATTTACTCTTACTCATAAGATAAGGGAATGTGAGATATTTTGTTTTGGTAGAATGAGGAATATATATATATATATATATATATATATATATATATATATATATATATATATTTTTTTTTTTTTTTTTTTTTTTTTTTTAATAGCAGAAGGCATTTAGAAAGGGGTCTTAGTTCTAAAGAGTTTGGATGGATTTCCAGCATGAGAAAAATTGTATTTACCAAATCAAACCAAACCAAACAAAAATCCATTTAAATAATTAAAGTATTTTGTTTGCTGGGTTGAGGCATACCTAACCAGTATCTGTTTTCTTTTAGAAAGTTCTTATGTTGAAACACACACTCTTGCTATGGATGTTGGTTTCATTACTTTGTTTTCTACTAAAAATCATGAGCTATATGAGAGCAGCCTCACTGTTTGTTTCATGACTCCATTATCTGAACTTTTGCTCGTTAAGTACTTGCCAAATTGAAAGTATGTTTAGCAACAGTTCGGGGAAGAGTCCTTGAATTAGAGAGCAGCATGGCTTTAGGAAAGTCCCCAACAAGAGCAATCATGTAGGTATCAATATCCCGGAGCATCTCATCTATCAAATATTTTAAAATTAAATGCAGATTTGACAATATCAATGCATTGAAAATGGTCAAGGAAAATTATAGAGGTCTTTGTAGTCTGCAACAGATATGAAGACTTGGGTGAAGGTAATTGCAACTATCATTCCTATGTCTGGAACTGCTGTGCATCTTAAAGCTTTGTATGCTTCCTCTGTTTCCTCAAACCCTGCTCTTGAAGATTGACAGAAACTGCTTTGTTTTGACAGGATTTACTTTTCTGCCTCCTATAGTAGCTCATCAGTTTTTATTCTCCTTGTGTACTTGTTTGATGTTAATTGTAGCTTTACTGACCTAGGTGAGAACATAGAACTTTCACTGAGGTTTAGGATATCAAAAGCAATGAGAGAACTGCCTAGAAAATAAGTACCCGATCATAGTACCTCTATTTTTAGAAAGAGGCTAGTTACTACGTCTGTGATTCATAAAGCCCCCTCCTAATCCAACCCTTTGCTTCATTCATTTTTTTTCCTTCTTTATTAAAATGTACAAGTAAAACCTGGGAAAAGGAATTAAATTTAAATGAATCCATTTAGTCAGCAATAGTTAGGTACTCTTGTTACAATGTTACCTTGGTTTAAGCAGTTGAACCTAAATGCTAAGATTTAAGATTCCCTCACCCTGGGCTGGGAAGATAGCTCAGCCATCTAAATGCCTGCGTGGCAAGTGGAAGGACCTGGGTTTGATCCCAGCCAGCCACCATAACTGGGTGTGGTGGCTCACACCTGTAACCTCAGTGCTGGGGAGGCTGAGACAGGAGGATCACTACAAGTCCCAGCTGTGTAGCCAGACCTGTATTGACTAACTTAATAAATAAAATTTTTAAAAAGAGGAAATATTTTCATTAAAAAAAAAAATTTACTGTCCGTGATTACCTAAAACAATAGCATGTGTATTCTAAACTAGTTTGCCAACTATGTAACAATTCCTTTTAGTAGTATTTGACATTTTAGGTATTGAGATATAATTTAGAATCCAAGCAATTTTATAGATAGAGAAAACATTTGTTATCTTTCAGTACAGCATTTCCCCACCTGCATTATGTAATGCAAATGCATTTTATTGTAAGTAGGGCTTCAGTTTTATTGGGCCTTTGTCGTCAGTGACATTTATCCTAGTTTCTCAAGCTCGAAAATGTTTCTCTACAGTTATGTCTTGTTTGAGCCAGGCAGTTTCTCTCTCTGTGAGCTTGGTTGACAAAGAGTTTGAAAACTGTGGAAGGAGCACGGTGTTGGTAGACTCTGTGTCATATCAAAATGCTGAATGAATGACTATCAGACCAGGTGGGAAGTACAGTAGCACCCACTTTATTTATGTGTGAATCGTTCCATTGGGAACAGCCTAACAGTTGGTGGCTACTGAATATTGTTGTAAATCTTTGCATTCTTTGTTGTAATTACCACACCTGAATGTTGGGTAAAATCATCAGTGCTCATGTAAATAATGCTGGAGAATTGCTGAAAACTAAAATGTTTGTAGATGAGACATAAAAGATATTCTAATTAATTAATGTAATAAGTTTGTGAGTGTCTAGTAGATACCAGACAGAGCCTTAAATTCATGAATTACATCTGTGAAGAAAATTCTGTGAAGACAATGATTGAAGCCCTTGTGGAGTTTCCTTGCTTGAGGACCTGCTGAATGGAAAGCAGGAGAAGACCAGTTTCCTTAGGGAGTAATGTGACCTGCTGAGGGAAGTGGCAAGGGCTTCTGGTCCCTGCTATGAACTTGTGGGATTGCCCACACTGCTTTGTCCATCCAGTTTGTTTACAAAACTCATGAGTTCCATTGACCTGGATAAAAGTGATACAAGGAGAAAAACTGGTCTCGGGTGGGTCAACTCCAAATGATACAGGGAACCTCCAACTGACATAGGGACAAATGATCTCCTGACCTGACCTGGTCGAGTTCATGTTCTCTAAAACTGAAGAATGAATTTTAGGAACAAACAGAGGTTATGAGCAGAATATATTTATTGAGAGATAGAAAGCCCCTTTCTGAGAGAGGGACAGGAGGGGGGCCAGAGTGGGTAGTCCCCAGAAAGCTGTCTCTTCCAGGGACTTTTATAGTGTAAAACCATGTGGGACTAAGATGAAGAAAATGGGAACTTGCTTAGGTGGATTGTGGGGTGGGAAAAGACTATGGTCAACCAATGGGATTACAAGCACCATTGCTCATGTAAAGTTGATTAAGTCCAGGACCAAATGGGGAAGCGAATCACGTAGCAAGTGGGCATGAATGTAGAACAGGACTTTATCAGGTAGCCATCCAGTAGTAGTCAGAGTAATGATTCTTAGGGCTCCCTCAGGGTGGTGATCAATCTCAGATGCCAATCTTTAAGGAGGTCAGCATTTGTTTGATCTTTGGTCTTTAGGTCTGGCCCATGGCAGGAGCATCAGTTCCTCCCACAGTTGTAAGGTATCTTGTCTTCTGTTTTATCTCCTTCTCAAGGGCCCAGTCCTGTCTGACTGCTATAATATTTCTAGTTAACTTGGCTGCCTGCAACAAAAATATTTCAGTGGTGCTCCTTGTGGCTTTGTCACTCATGGTTAAGGTTATCTTGTGGCTCCCAAATAAAACAAAGTCAAATTTTTCTGATATAATAGGCAGGATATAAAATAGAAGGAAGTAAGAGTTGAAGTTGAAATGTATCTGCTACAAGTGACAATTACTATCAGACTTGTGATAGAAGACCAGAAGTGTGACCACGGGTTTGCACTGGGCCTGATGTTGGTAGATGTCATGAAGCATAGCTTACATTTCAGCACTGAATGTTAATAATTTTCCATGGGTATTAAGAGTCATCTTTTTAAGACTCTTATGTGAAATTTACAACTCATGTATGCTAATCCTTTTCCAAAGTTTTACTTGAAAGTTCTGGGAAAGCCATACACTCTTAAGATTCATCCATACCTTTTTTGTAGCTTGGTAGCTCCTTTCTTTTATTTTCTAATTTTTTTTTTTGGAACCAGGGATTGAACTCAGTATCTTGCGCTTTGCCACATAGATGCTTAAGCCACTGAGCTTTCTACCTAACTCTAAGCTCCTTTCTTTTAACTGGTCATTAATATTCTTGTATGGACATACCATAGTTTGGTTAGACAATGCCCTGGCCTTTTACAAGATATTTCCGTCCATGTATTTGAAGGCCTTCGTGCACTCAGCAATCAGTTTTCCCTTAATATTAATCCTTTTTACATTTAATTCATCATTCCTGTTTTTCAGACCTTCAGTTAATTCTGTGGCTTTCAAAAACCTATAAAGTTTCTTGTGTGCTTTTCCTGCCTGGAATTGTTCAACATTTAGTAGTACAGTGATTCAGACCAACCAAGGGTGCAGTTGGAGATTTGCTTCCTGTTTCCTGTGTCTTCTCCATTTTCATCTGCTCCATGCCAATGTTTATTTGTTCAATAACTCAACTGAGCTGGACTTTAGAGATTTATGTGTCATCGTGGAGCCACTGTGATCCTTGGGGAACTGTGGCAAAGCCCCTTCTCTACCCGCCAAGGGAAGTATGTGTTGGCAGTAGAGGGTGAAAGAAGTCACAAAGGCCCATAAAGGAAAACACAAAAGTCCCCAAGTCCCCAGGATTTTATTCTTCATGGTTCCATTTCACACCATCCTTCATCCCTCCCTTTGAAAGCACTTCTCTGTCTTCCTTTCTTTCTCTCCTCTCCTTCTTCCCTCCCTTTACCTTTCTCCCTTGAAGTTGTTTCTGCTTGCCGTATAATTCTGGCAATAAAATTCCTGACATAGTAGATCATGCTGACTAGGTGTCTCTTGTACTAGGGGTGTGTGTGTGTGTGTATATGAAGAAAGTGTACAGTCTTGCTGTCTATAACCATGGGTTATATGTGTAATTTTTCAAGAACATTCTCTTATTAGCAGTTTTTCTCTCTGTACTTGTCAACTGTGAAAACTTGCGGAGAAGTTGTTTCAAGCGGAGATCCCAGAGATCTTTTTCACTAGGATGACTCTCATGAAAAGAAGTTTCCAAAACTGTTTAGATATTAGCTAAACTGAAATAAATCTTATTTTCCTTTGTGATTCATGCACTAAAAATAAGAATATATGTTTCCTAATGGTCTTCTACTTCCAAGTTTGCAGAGATAGTCCACATAGAGTTCTATAGGTCACTCATAGCAGGCATATTGTGGTGTCTGGCATAGAATTTCCATGACTGCTTGATTTTGCATTTTCTGTACTGGCACCAAAGTCTACAAGAAATTGGTGTTGCCAGGCTGTATTTGTGTGCTGAGTGGAACCAGCTCTGGGTGCGTATGCTCGGCTATTTATGAAACAACATCAGCTGACAGCTGAAGATCAGAAGGTGCTATTTTGGAAAGTGCCCTAAATGTGAGGTTCTGTGTTGAAAATACTTTCAGGGCTACAGATAAGCAAGCTTAAAACAGGAAGTAGTGGTGATGTATTGCTTCCTATGTAAGTATCCTTATCAGCGTGATAAGCTTTAGATTTCAGTTCTGCTTTTTCTGAGTCTAAAATTTCTTTTTCTTATAATCATTTTCTATAAGAAGATTAGAAATTTAAAAAAAAAATTGATGTGAAGGCAAAAGATAGAATTTACCAGCATCACTTTTTCCAGTCTTGATATTTTTTCTTAATTACTTCCATGCATCCAATTCACTTGGCTAAAAGAAAAAATGAAAATTTCTGTTCACTCACTCATTTACTTTGTCGTATATAGTATTGGTGATGATTTTATCGAAATATGAGACTAGGGCAGCCACTTTTAGGAAAAGGTCCAGTGATAGCCTAGAATCTGACTGGATAAAGAAAAGAAAGATGTGAAATAAAAAAAAAATTATTTAGTACAGGGTCTATAGGGTCTCACTACACAGATCTGACTTGTAATGATCCTCTTGTTTTCAGCTACCCAAACACTGAGATTACAGGTGGGCACCACCACACCCAGTCTCAATCACTGTCTCAGCATGCCCTGGGGACAGGGATGGCACAGCAGCCTGTGGATTGAACCCCAATCCCTGAGTCTGCCTCAGAAGGTACTTTAATCTGCTGAGCTATCTGGCTGGGCCAAGATGTCAGTTTTATTACTGATTCTGGAAACTCATTCTTTGACCTGATTTTCTGATTCAAAGAGTTGGAGGTAGTGTTATTTTCCCCGTCCATCTCAGAGTATTGTCTTGCAAATCAAATAAGTGAGTATGTACTAGTAGGGTAGTAGGCTAGGAACTGTCTTTAAAGTGTGGGTTTGTAGTGGTTTGAATGAAGTCCTCCCGACTCCCCTGTCACACTTAGAATGCAGGGGCACTTTTGGTTTGGTGTTCTTTTCTTATTAAAAACATTTTTCAAATTCAGCTGATTTGTTGGCTAGAGGAATGTGTCATGATTGAGTGCTGGAGAAGACGCATCAAAGTTGATGCTGCAGTACAGATATTTATTTCACAGAGTGTGAGTGTGTTGTGTTGTTAAATTCTAGGAAACTGGGTTGCATTTATTAGCTTAGTGTAGGAAAAAACAATGTTTTCCATGTGGGCTAAATTATTTTACAAGCTGTAAGTCTAAATCAGGATTAAAGGCTGAATATGTTTGTTAAACTTTAAAAGGAGGTATGTACATGTATTTTATAGTTCCAGTGGATTTAATTATGTATTAACCATAGAAAATAAAAGTATTACTTGGCAGGGCTGAGTGTTTTCCTTATACAAGATCTTGTTAATAAATATCTCTACATAAGGCTCACCGGATCTCATGGTATGTGCCAGATTGGGCAATGTGGACGCCATCTTGGAAAGAGGGTTATAAAGAGCCAGTTATAGTACATTCCTGGTTAGTAGCAAGCAGACTGGTTACAAAAATCTAGTTTGGCTGTCCCAAGTAAGCTCTTTGGAACACTACACTATCTATATCCTCTCTTGTTATTGCAACCTCACTGTTACAGAATAACTTTAGCAGTGTTGACAGTGTTGCGTGTGGTTTTAAAGGTTACTCTGTGGTAAGTGTGAACATTTAAATACAAAGTCATTCTTGGTCCCTACTCGTGTTTGTCAAGATCAGAAGTGTTTTCAGGAAGGATAATGACAACAGGACTTTAGCATAGCTGCTGAGAAGTTGATAGATGGGTCTTTTCTCTTACTAGGTTTATTTGTATTCCAGGGTTATTTCATAGCACTTGCTTCCACAGGTCAAGAAAAAACATAATAGAAAATAATGAGCCAAGGGGTAGGTTGGGAAAGGGATGGAAATTCGTGTAAGAGTTTTATACGGAGCTATTGACCACAGTTAGTTAATGATTTATAATTATGTAGCTGTCCGGGGTTGGAACTTTAGTTCTTCTGCTACTTTGTTGTCTGTGTTGAGTGGATTATGTAAATTGTTGGAAGTATCCTTTGAATTTATTCAGAAAAAATGGTAGAGATAAAAATACTCCTAAAGATTAAAATGAAGTTTTAAATGTTTCCACAGATAAGTAGACTCATAACCAAACAGTTTGAGCAACTTCCTCAAGAGGATAGACATGTGTAATGGTACAATCAGGAAAAGATGTTCCCCAGCTTGTACATTTGTGTAATGTTTGTCTGTTTTATAGTATTGTACTATTACATGTATATGCTCAATTCGCATAGATGTGTTCAGAGTGCATGTTTTAGATTTAAGTGTTCATTCATGTCTCAGATATTTATAATGCCAAGCACTGTTTTGGGTGCTAGGAATACAGCTGAGAATAGAATTTGGCTTCTGCCATCTTGGAGCTTATGTCCTGGTGGGAGAAACTGTCAATAAACAGATGATATTATTTCAGAGAGTGGTAAATCCTTCTAGGAAATATCAACTTAGGTAGAGGAGTTTATGTAAAGAAAGTATGATTGTAAAGTTATCAAAAAAGCTAACTGGACCCAATCCAAATTTTAATCTTCTTTTTTATTTTTTTTTTTGAAGTTTCTTTTGAAAAACTCAGTTGGGCAAGAAGCCATTCAGATTTACAGAGATATGATTGGAAAAAGAATCACAGTTGATGAGACTAATTAAACAAATTAAAAGGTAGCTTGTTAATGATGCTTGTTCTTTTACATAGTGTCTGATTATTAGCTTTGCTCAAAAATAATTCCAAAACAGTGGTCATTACCTGCCTGTATCTATGCTGTAGTCAGCCCTCTTCATAAAGTTTGAGAGATGCATTTATGAGTACCATGTGTTCTTTTTTTGGTTTTTTTTTTTTATTTTTTCATCTTCCTAATTTTAGGAGAAGGAGTGGATTTCTCAGCACCTTGTGTGCTTATGGGATGAGTCATGAAACTTCAGTGGTAATGTGTCTTTGTCTTTTTTGTTGTTGTTGTTATTTTTTTTTTTTTGTTTTTGTGGTACTGGGAATTGAACTCAGGACCCTGCACTTACCAGGTAGGTGCTTACTCTACTGAGCTATCCACCTGGCAGTGTGTCTTAACTGAAGCAGAGCTTGTGATCAGCAAAGTTAGAAGACTCCCATCCCATTGGTTTCTGATTTATTTTTATATATACCTGTTTTCTTGAATCATAGGTACGAGTTTTCTAGAGATAATGGGCAGAAAAGTCTTCCTCTATTACCTATCCTGTTCCCACTGAAATAGCTTTGTTAAACTACTCTGATATGATAATGATGGATTGATAAATTGTTCCTTCTGAAATGAAAGTTGTTTCTAAGCCACCTATAAAATGTTAAGACTTGTAAACCGATGTCACCTGCACATCTAGATCTTCTAGATAATAGGTTGTCTATGGGTGGTTAGATAGGAAGAACAGACTCAGAAGCGGTTCTGTGGCACCCAAGGCCACTCTGGTGTGGGCTACACTACCTTCCCCTCTCCCCCAACTGCTTCTTCAAGTCACTTGAGTGCATTTTCCTTCTGTCGTCACCAAGTCTTTGAATGTGGGCTGTCCTGAGTTCAGTCTCCATGTAGGGCATGGCCAATAGAATACCTGGCCGGGTAAAGGCTGGTAGTAGTTTTAGTTGTCTCCAGTTTCATTGTCTGTTAGATAACTCTTCTGTGACTTGATTCAGTGTTTATTGTCTTTGCATGTCTTCTGTGTGTTAAGAGGAAACTCCTAGGGCCAGGGAGATGGCTCAGTGGAATAAATGCTTCCCTGGCAAGCATAAGGGCCTGAGTTCATTCCCCAGTTCTGCCCAAAAGAAAAAAAAAAAGAAAAGAGGAAACTTCTGGTTAGAGTTGACTCAGTAATAGTGGTCACATTGAATTAAGGGAATTCCGTTGCTCAGCCCTGGGTTCTGATTGTCCTTTTAGTTACAGAAATCAATACTGAAATATACTACTGAATATAATTCTGTGCAATGGACTGAATGTAATTGGTCCTGCTATGCAATCAAGTGTTAGGACTCTGATGTTGGCTAGTGGGGTCACCTTTCTAGCCTCAATCTTTTTTTTTTTTTTTTTGTGGTACCAGGGATCAAATTCATGATCTTGTGCTTGCCATGCAGGTACTTATGCCACTGAGCTATCTCCCCAGCCTGCCTCAGTCAATTTTTGATGACTTAGGGAAGAATCAAGATTTTGATGAATTTTCAAGGCCAATAAAATTGGATTAGTAACAGCCAGAGCCTAATTTCATATGAATTTTAAAGTCAGGAAATACGAAAGCATACTCAGTCTTACCAAGCAGGGTTTGTTTAATTATGCACTCAGACATCAGATCTTTGATGTGGGTTTGGCTTATTTTAAACTTATCAAGATTACTTGCTTATTATTTGATATTTCATCATTTGATAAGATATGTTTTTGATAATACAATGACACAAGCCTGTTCATTCATTCCAGAAGTATTTATTTGTTGAAGCATGTTTTGTGCTGAGATACTTTTGGAACACAGACTGCTGAATGAGACAGTAGTAGTTTTTTGTCTTCATGGAATATAGATCAGAATAATGGTAGAGACAAATGGTAGTCAAGTAAACCAAGTAGTATAATTCAAAGGGCCACAAAGAAAATAAAATACTATAGAAGGAAATAGAAGAAAGGGCAGGCTGAGCCTTTTTTGGCAAGAAGAGCATTTGAACGAATGCTTGGCTAGGGCTCGGACAGGTGTGTGTCTCTAGGGAGGGCACTTCCGGGAGCAGCAGGTGCAGAGTGCTTTGGGATCAGTTCTGGCCTGTGTCTGTGTGCTGCTGCAGCATACAGGGCTGTGGGAGGGGATAGAACCAGACTGGTAGGCCGGGGCCACATCTTGGAGGGCTTGGTAGGCCATGTTAAGTTTGGTTTCATTCCAAGTATGGTGGAAAATCCACCATGAAGATTGGTGTGTACCCCAGGACTACCCAGCATGCCTCCTAAGTTTTCTTTGGGAGAGAATCAGAGGCCATTCACATGCTTTGTTACTTCTAGTGCCTTTACTTTTGTTAGAGCCAATCGGACAGGACCTTGCAGAGGTGGCACTAAAACCACCTCGGATCTAAATCTTTGTTCGTTCCTTCTCAGTATCGCTCAGACCATCCGAGTATTTTAGGGATACCTTGAGCAGGTTTCATCTTTCATATTGCTACAACACCATATTGCTGGCATGCCAGAGATGCACAGGGCCAGACCAGGCCCTCTGAGAAATGCAACTGCAGTTTAGTCCTAGTTTTAGGCCTCCTTGGGTGCTTGGCCACTTGTGGGATGACTGTTGACACATTCCTTGCAAGACAGGCTTGACCTGGTTTCTTGAAAGCTGGATCTTGATTCTGTAAAGAACAACCAAGGCTCTTCCTTGTGGGGAAAGATCCATGTGTTAAGCATCCCACACGTGTTCTGGCATAAACGGTTTGGCCCAGTTTTGGTAGGTCTTGAATTGGTCCTTTTTATTTTGGAAGCCTGTCCTCTGATACAGCCTTTTCGCTTATTGGTCCTTAGTACAGCTTACACTTATTTCAGCAGTCGTTTTATCAATAGTGGTTTTAGGTTACTATATCCAAATTTAGCCTTCTTATGACACTTTGCTGCCAGTTGACAGTGCTGTGTGGAAGTCCATATATTTTAGGAGGTATAGTATTAGTTCATTTTAATCCTCTATTATTCTTGTATGCTAGATAATTGTCCACTCCAACACCTACATTTCAGAGCATTTTATTCAGTAACATTTAAAACCCAGGGTAGCATATTCCACCAATAGGATAGAATGAATTTCCTTTGACTTTAGTGGCTTTTTTTGGTACTGGGAGTTGAACTCAGAGCCTAGTGCTTGCCAGGCAGGTTCTATGTTGCTTAGCGACATCCCCAGCTTGCATTTTCTTATTCTTCTTATCTTGATTTTTTTCTACTTTCTGGAAAATTATGTTGCGTGAATTAACTTTGTGCTGTTTTTCATTATGCCATTTGCTCTAGGTGCTAATTCTGTGATTGTGCTTGTTTTGAGCTGCACAGATAGCTGGCTTTAGTAGACTCATGAAGGCTTCTAGTGGGTTGATGGAACCAAAGCCCACCCACCATATGGTGGTCCCAGCAGAGGAGGCAGTGCGAGAGTGAGCATCATTGGCCAATTTCTGGAATTATAAAGATTTAGCAGGAAATGGAGCTAACAATATTTTCTAGAGCTAACCACATCTGTACTCTCCTCTTGCTTGCTGTTTGTCTGTGTGAGTAGCAGTGACCATTCTCAATCAGCTTTATCCTATGTAGAAATAAATGTATATTTTGCAAACGATACAAGATTTCATGAATGAAATTGACACTGTAGGACTGCTGAGTTTCACAAGTAGTAACAAACAAGGAATTAGCAGAATTAGATGAATCAACTATTGAAAAAACAAAAACAATGACTACTTTTTAGTATTTTCAAAGTGATAAAAAATATTGTAGGATTAAGGGGCTGGGCAGATGGCTCATTGGAATAAGCACTTCCCTGGCAAACACTTTTTTTTTTTTTTTTTTGCGGAACCAGGGATAATTAACTGTATCTGTTTTTTTTTTTTTTTTTTTCTTGTAGAGCCAGGGACTGAACTCAGGCCCTTGCATTTGCCAGGGAAGCGCTTACTCCACTGAGCCATCTCCCCAGCACTTCCCTGGCAAACACAAGGGCCTGAGTTCAATCCCTGGTTCCACAAAAAAAAAAAAAAAAAAAAAGTAGGATTAATAGAAAGGGTCATGTGAAGATAGCTAAAAACCCTACAGAAAATTGGAATAGATGGCCTTTATTGCAATCTGATAAAAGCCATCTGTGACAAACCAACAGCCAACATCATACTAAATGGACAAAAAATGAAAACTGTCTCTCTAAAATCAGGAGCAAGACAAAGATGTCCACTGTCTCCACTCTTACTTTTTTTTTTTTAAATGAATTTAGAACAGGGTCTACAGGATTTACAGGGTACCACTACATAGATCAGGTTTGTAGTAACTCTCCTTTTTTCAGGATGTTCCGGGATTACAGGCACGTGCTACAACACCCAATCTCAATTGCCATCTCGGCAGCCCTGGGGGTGGGGCTGGCAAGGTGTGCCAGGGGTCAAACCCCAGCTGCTGAGCTCTGCCTAAGCAGACGCTTTAGTCTGCTGCACTATTATTCAACATAGTTCTGGAAATTTTTAGCCAAAGCAAGTAGACAGGAGAAAGAAATAAAAGGAAAAATGATAGGAAAGGAAGAAGTTAAATTATCATTACTTGGGGAAGACATGATACTCTATGTAGAGAACACCTAAAACTCCACTAAAAATTGCTAGGTTTAATAAGCAAATTCAGTAACATAGTTGGATACAAAGTCAAGCTTCAAAAACCAATAGCCTTCTTGTATATGAATAACAAACTCAGAGAGGAATTAGGGAAACAACATCTTTCACAATAGCATTTATAAAAGGAAACACCTAGAAATCAATCTAATGAAGGATGTAAAAGACCTCTACATTGAAAAGTACAGTACTCTAAAAAAGGAAGATTGAAGTAGATATTTAAAAATGGAGAGGTATCCCTTGTTTCTTAGTAGGAAAAATTAATATTGTGAAGATGGCTATACTTCCAAAATTGTTATACAGATTTAATGCAATTCTGATCGAAATTCCAAGAGCATGTGTCATAGAATTAGGGTAAACAATCCTATAATTTATTTGGAACCTGAAGAGTCCTAGAATAGCAAAGGCAGTTCTGGGCAACAAAGGCAAGGCAGGGGGCATCACAAGCCCTGGCTTGAAATTATACTATTAAGCTATTGTGGTAAACAGTGTGGCATTGGCAAAAAAACAGAAAACAAAACAGTCAAAACAACCAGACCTGAAGATCAATGGGATAAGTTACAAGAGGCAGAAACAATCCCAGGCATCCTCAGCCATCTTATCTTTGATGAAGGTGTTAAACACATCCACTGAAAGAAAGGTAGTCTCTTTGATAAATGGTACTGAAAAAGTTGGCTTTCCACATGCCAAAGATTAAAACTGGATCTGTATCTTTCATCATGCACTAAACTAAATTAAAAGTGGATCAAAGATCCACATGTTAAAACGAAAATGTTAAATCTACTGGAAGATAGAATAGGTAAAACTTTTGAAGGCAGTAGTGTGTGTAAAGTCTTTTGGAACAAAACCCCCAATCACACAGGAACTATCACAAAGAACCAACAGCTGGGATCTCATTTTATTAAAAAGCTTTTGGCCAGCAAGAGAAACTACCAACAGAGTAAAGAGACAACCCACAATGTGGGAAAAAAATAAAAAAGCTTAAAGCCAGCAGTCCCTCAGGCGATTACTATTTTTAAAAATTATTTATTTATTTATTTATTTATTTATTTATTTATTTATTTATTCATTTGGTACAGGGTCTTACTATGCCTGCTGTGACTGGGGATCTGGGTCCTTGCACTTGCTAGGCATGTACTTAGACTTTTGAGCTATCTCCCCAGCCCCAAGAAGTACTATTGAGAACATGTAAAGAACTTGAAAATAGCCGACCTCCCATATTTAAAGAGCCAGTCCAAAAATGGTCATCTGAGATGAATACATGCATCTCAGATCAAGGACAACAGCAACACCAACAGCAAATAAATATATGAATGATCAACATCTGTTGGTCATTCAAAAGATACAAGTTAAAACAACACTGAGATGCCTTCTCACCCCAGAAAGAATGGCTATTATTAAGAAATCAACCAGTAACAAATGCTGGAGGGGCTGTGGGGGAAAAGGAACCCTTCTCCACTGTTCGTGGGAGTGTTGAGCGGTAAAACCACTGTGGGAATCAATGTGGCGATTCCTCAAGAAAACTAGGATTAGAGGTCTCATTTGACCCAGCTATTCCCTACCTCAGTATCTTCCCAGAAGAGTTAAAAACTGTACCACAGTGATATGTGTGCACCTGTGTTCATAGCAGCATGATTTGCTCTAGCTAAATCTTGGGAACAATCCAAATGCCCATCAACTGAGGAACGGATAAAAAGGATGTGGTGTTTTTAAACGATGGAGTTTTACTCAGATGTAAAAACAAGAGAGAAACTGTGGGCTTTTATAGGTAACTGGATGTAATTGGAGACCATACTCATAAGGGAAGTAAACCAGATGCACAGTGGAAACATCATACTGTCTCCTGAGTGTGAGAAGCTGAGAGAGTAGATAAGATCCAAGATGTACAATAGACAGTGTAATCGTATATATATATATATATATATATATATATATATATATGATAAGATCGTTGTACTACTTTTAGTTCATTGAAAAGAAAAGTTTGTGCTAGTGTTGTTTGAATAATTAAATACCTACACCTTGTACCCTGAATAATTTATAGATAACAATACAAAATGTATTAGCCATTGTTACTCTCCTGCTACCTTGTCTTAAAATTTTGTTTTATTTTTTCCTCTTTAAAATAAAGCTAATTTTTTCAATAGCTAATTGAAATGATCATCTTTATTCTGACTAATATTTTAAAATTTATTATTTTGTCTGTGAAAGCCAACTAAAATGTCAAAAGATGAAATATAAAGAAGAAATAGTACAAGAAAATAAAAATTAGATTATTTGCTCATTCTCAGGTGGCCAGCAGAGGTAATCATAACTTTTGTTATACAGAAAGTAAAATAGCCTTTTTCCTCTATATATTGGTTTTATTTTTCAATGTAAAATTTCATCTAAATCCACATCTATCTATCTATCTATCTATCTATCTATCTATCTATCTATCTATCTATCTATAGTCTGTGTTTCCAATGGTTTACTTTTTTAAATGATTCTTTCTGGATTTCAGGCATGTTGAGTTAATGAAGGCATTCCACATATTTCTTCTAAGAAAGTAAGAGAAAAGAGTCGTGGGAAGGCCTTATATTTTCAGCCCCAACTTTTGTAAAGTAGAGGCCAGTACTGAGTTGGAAGGGAGAGAAACCTCATGGTTTCTTCATGCTGGTGAGCCAGAGAAAGACCAACTATTAGTGCTTGTGGGTTGTTTGAGAGAACTCCCTGAGACAGAGACGCATTAACCAATTTTGTAGAAAACCCAAGTAAGTTGTTGGTTTTTCCACAGAGCTCCAGTAAAAATTCTTCCTGACTCTAATAGAGCAATATGGACCAATTGTGGAGAAGTCTGCTCGGAGAGCCTTCTCTAAAGAAGTTTGTAGATGACAAATCGCCATTCATTCCATGCATTTGCTTCCTGCTAGCCAATAAAAATTGAAAGGCATTACCTACTGTCTAATTTCCCTTTCATCTCACCTCTATTTCCTGAGGGAGGTGAATTTGAGCAGGTTTTTTTTCTAAGAAAAGAATGTGAATTGGTGAAGTTCCAGTATAGGATTGGAAAAGGTATGGATGTAAGCCAAGCAGAGAGAAATCGAAGTGGAACTATAAGAAATTTTCTGGGCTCTGATGAGATTAACAAGAAATGAAGTTTGTGTGATAGGAGTTCTCAGTATAATATTGATGACAAAGGCCGGCCAGATAGCTCAGTGGACTAAAGTGCCTGCTCAGGCACGTGCAGCAACCGGGGTTTGATCTCCAGCATGCTGTGCCAGCCTTGTCCCTGGGAGCATACTGAGATGGTGACTGACACTGGGTGTGGTGGTACGTGCCTGTAATCCCAGAACTTGGGAGGTTGAAAAACAGGAGGATCACTATGATCTGTGTAGTGGTTTACTGTAGACCCTGTACTAAAATTAACTTTTTTTGACAGAACTGGGGACTGAACTCAGACCCTTGTGCTTGCCACACAAGCACTTACTCTACTGAGCCATCTCCCTGTCCCCCCCCAAAATCTTGATGACATGTGTTAAAATACTCACATGCACTTGTGTGTTGTTATGTGTTTAGGGCACTGTAAAGAGTGTCTCCTGGTACTAGTCTTGTAGAAATGCCAGCTTAGGGGATGAGCAGTTCACACATGTTCTGCTCATGTATAGTTGAGCATTCAGACAGGGACTGCTGCAAAACAAGAGGCAAATCATGCCACGGTTCCTTTACAAAAATGATGCTGCAAATCAACATCGTGATCTACTCTGACTTCTTTTTCTAGGGTTAGTAATACCATCTTTGCTCAATCTCTCATTTTATGTCTTCATTGAAACTAATGACATGTGCTGGGGTTGTCAGCTACCTTTCATCACAACTTTAAAGATCCATATTTTAATGTTCGACTGTCATTTTCCTTTAGTGATTCTTTGGACTGCTAAAATAATACACACTTTTTAGGGTAGTAAAAGCAAAAGAAAAATATTTAGAAAAATCTCTATGGAGAGAAAGCATAAAACTGATTTTCAGGCTGAATGGAAATGCTTCTGGCATTAAGGTTTATCTAAGTTCTACATTTCATCATTTTGTATGAACTGCAGAGTTGGGTGCATTAGATTTAAAATTCATTTCCTATATGACTCTGAAAGTGACAACTTTTGAAGCTTTGATTACTAAGAGGCTGCCCCAAAGGTTATACTACTAAGTTAAACATATTAATACCCTGAAATTCATTGTATAGAGGTATTCACAATAATGAAATGAGTCATTTAGGTATTATTATAGAGAAATTTGATTCACAAGTTGCTGTTTTATGAATGGAGGATGTATGTAGGGCCTTTTTTATGACATGTAAAGTTGATTTGGAACTATTGTGAAGGGAGTGAATAATTTCAGATGGACTAACACTTGACTAGCGTTGTAGAAATCAAGACAAAAGGAACAAAAGAAGGCAGACACCTTGGTTGCTGGTGATCAAATTCACTATGACCTAATATTTTGTGTTGTTAGTGCTAGAAAAAGAGGCAGTTTTGGCTTCTGCTTTGATGTAAAGAAGCAGATGGCATGCTTTTTTAAAAATACCCTTGAAATTCAAGCTTTCTGGATTGTTCATTTCATGTTCATGTTGGTATTCAAAGGAAGTAACCACCAGGATGTGAAATGTGGCATCTGTGGCACTTGATGTGGATTTTGTTTGTAATATTTTTGTCATAAATGTGGACGGTAGCCTTCCCAGAGGGCGTTTGTAGGGAATGCTGACTCTCGCATCATTTCAGAACTGTAGAAACCACAATGCGGTATAAAAAGAGAACCCTCCAAAACATAGCAATTTGAATAGAAAAGGAACCAAAAATAGAAAGGTATAGAAACACTTGTGGAATGGTGAATTAAAGGACCTCTAGAAGTATGAGGCACTAAATGATGCAATTCTGTCATTCCTTTCTTTCTTGACATCAGTGATCTTTTCTCTTACTTTGGAGGTGTCATCTCTTTTCTGCTTTTATCTCTTCATTCATAAATTACTGTGCAACCTTTATTATAAAAGCATTTCAAATGAGATGATGTAGAATGTTCTGAGGTTGGTTTTCTTTTTGGGGTACTCACCATAATATGGTGTTGTGTAAGAATAGCAAAATACATGCCTTTTTAGACTTCCGCAGACCACTTGTTAGCTATTTTATTTCATCAGAAACACATTTCATATTTGCACAGTTGTTTCTTTAAGCTGGTTTTGTGTTTATGTGTATCCTCTTTTGGAGTTTTGTTCCTGATTCACAACAAAATGTGTAGTTTTTTCCTCACTTTACATTACATGTAGCAGCAGCAAACTAGAGCCTGCTGCCCAAATACAGCTGCAGTCTGTTTTTGTAAAGTTTTATTGAAGCACCCATTTATTTAAGTGTTGTCTGTGCCTTCTTTTTGTGTTGTGACTACAGGGACCAATCTTGGCTCACAAACCTAAGACTAACTAGTCTGGTCTATACAGTAAAGGATTACCAACCCCTTTCTCCAGTTTATAGTCTTAGTGCAGTGCCTGGTAGTTATGTACATGGCTCACCAATGTCGTCTGTAATAGGTTAAGCTTGTCGTATACTGTGATTTGCTCTCTCTATCTTTGTGTTTTTATGTTTGTTTAGCATTTTAGAGAGCAATATTTGAGGAGTCAGTGGCTTGAGTTGTTAGTACAGTAAGACAGACAATGACTGTCTATAGAATTCTAGGCAATGATTCTAAATTAAGTCATTTAAAAAGTGTTACAGCGTGTTACTTGCTTGGATGTGGGTAAGTGTCCTCAGAGGGCTAGTTTTTAAGGGTTTGATCCCCAGCTTGTTGCATCATTGGGAAGTGGTAGAAACTTTAGGAGGCAGGGACCAGTGGAAGGGTGTTAGGTCACTGTAGGAGATAAGAAGACCCTCATCCCTTTTCTTTTCTTTCTGGCTTTCATTAGGTCAGTGGCTTTCTGTGTCACGTGCTCCTGCCATGATGTGTAGCCTCACTACAAGCTCAAGATGGACAAGTCCAACCATCTCTGAACTGAAACTTCCATCACTGTTAGCCAAAACAAACCTTTCCTTCTTATGAGTTACTGTCTCAGGCATATTGTTACAGTAACAGATAGTCAACAAATTTGTATTCACTAAGGGAGAAGCTTTAAATCATTTCACAAATCAAGCCAAATTTGCATTTACATTTTTCTAGAAAATAGTGATTACCAGTTGTTGCAACACAGAGCCTTAAGGTAGAACTGACTTGAGCTTAGAGTTTTGTGTAATGAGCAAGGACAGTGTTGACACAGGACTACAGCTTAGCCTTCAGTGTTGCTTAGGCATTTTAGTTCTGCCTTGTTTGCATTTGGGCTGATCAGAATAAAGTGCCTGTGCAATTCAGTGACCTATGGGTGTTTGCTAAAAACAGAGAAAAAATTTTAATGTTCCTTCAGTGTATGGTGGAAAATAATGCCCTTGCTGGCTTTTGTCTTGTGTGATCACACTGTCATGGTTTCCAGATTGAATTCATGAAACACTCATTTAACTTTCTATATTGACAAATTGTAGCTTAACTAGGTCAGGCAATAAATTCTGGAAATTCTAGCTTATTAAAGTGTCTATAAGGTTCTATTTCCATTCAAATTTAGTCATACACAATATGGAATTTTTTCTGGGAAGAAAAAAGCTATGTGAATCATCAGGTCCTTTATTCCGTTTAAGGTTGGATAAGTGAACCTTACCAATAAAAATGACAATCCGGACAAAGTGACTGGGAAGAGTTACTGTAAATGGGAAGGTATCAGGGATACCACGCATCATTTTCCAGCTTTCTGTGAGGCAGAACTCGTAGAAACTGGTTTCGAATGACTCAGTCAGGGCCGGTGAGGTAGCTCAGCAGACTAAGTGAAGGGACTGGGGTTCAATCCCTGGCACCACGTGCTGCCTCAGCCCCACCCCCAGGCATGCCGAGCCAGCCGCTGAGACCAGGCCTGGTGCCTCACACCTGCAATCCCAGCTCTACGGAGGCTGAAAACAGGAGGATCACTATGAATCAAAGCTGTGTAGTGAGACCCTGTACTAAATACATAAAATAAGAGAAAAGAATGACTTAATGAAACCTTCCATCACCTGGGCTGGAGTGACACACCTAAGGCACAATTTTCACATACAGAGTTGTAAATAGCACACCCCATAGCGGTATGATCAAAGCCTCAGTTATAATAGTCAAATGTAGAACTCAAATACATTCTGAAGCATTTATGTTCTTGTTAAGTTACCTGAAGGGTTGAATTTTATTGGTCTGTTTTGCTCATTAAAATCAAGAGTTAAGATTTGGAATTGTCTATATCATCACATTCCTGCCCACAACTAGTTAGGTGGTGTAGCTTGATACAGAACCCAGCTTGATTTCTAAGTTTAGCTTTACATTGGGAGCCAGCTGTGAAATGTAGAAGTATTGGTTTTCATGGAAGCAGCATGGAAAACCTCAGCAATCCCTAAATCTCCGCTGAAATGCACATATGTGAGTCCACTGCGTGGAGGCGAACAGAGCTGTGGGCTTGGGTTTCACAATGATACTTCAGAAGTTTGGCCTTAGCATCATGTGTACTTGGTTCCAAGGCTTCCAGTGCTGGGGAAAGATGGCATCTTGGACTTCAGACAGCTTGGGTGGTGTATTTTCAAGTTTTGTTCTTATGGTATCTTTTCAACAAGCAGTTGTTCAGCATGTGATGAGTATAATTTAGTCAAAACACAAAACCCTTCCTGTCTTGGTTGGAAAATCAGAAGAGAGTGCTAGAGGAAGCAAACACTATAGCTATGGATGTGCATGTGTGAAAGCGCTGGCCTTCCTATGTGCCCAGATTTCTACGTGCCAGCTGTGTACTTTTCAGGGGTGGAGGAGTGAGTTTTACTATGATGTAGAGGTATTCCAGAGGGACAGGAGTGTAAATGCCCAGTTACATTTTTAGGGGCTAATGGAGCCACAGTGGTTTAGCAGGCCCCCCCCAAAAAAAATGAGGGAGAGAGAAAGAGAGGGGGAGAGAGAGAGAGAAAGAGGGTGGGAGAGACAGAGAGAGAGACAGAGAGAGAGAGAGCATGACTGCATATATCTTATCTGCAGGGTTGGGCATCAGATGCCCATTTGATGTGCTGTGAGAACATCTTCTATTGACATTTTATAAATTAATTGGGTATTTTCAACTCTCTCCAATAAATAGAAGGAAGTTCTTAGTGTGGGCTTTGATTGAGGTAATATTTCAGGCAATCTTTCAGTGAAGACACTTAGTAAATCTTAGTTTTAAAATTAAATTTTAATCTTATCATAAGGCTAAAAACGCAAAGAAAATTTAATTTGTGCACATGAATTAATAGACTTGGTTGTGCAGGGAGGCTTATCCTACATAGCTTTTCCTCGCTAAGCACATATATGTTCCAGCAGAGGGCTAACAGACAAAACACATCCATGTGTTTTCATGGCTCCGCTATTCACAGTGTATTTGCATCTTATGAGAACTTTCTTAATTCTCCTGAGTTTACTAAAAATGAGCAAAAGGGGTGCTATGTTTTAAATTTTATCCATGAAATAGTTTTCTTTGCATTCATTTTGAAAAAAACATAAGTTTCTATCCATTCATTTGAAAATGTATTTGAAAATTGGATCTGCTTTGATCATAAAAACTCCTCTCTAGCCACACCATCTCCATTCAGCTTCAGTGAAGAAACAGGTTTCTTTGCATCCCAACAATTTACCATGTTTTAGGAAGTGCTAGAGCTCTGGCATATGACCTGCTTCAGCAGCTGCTCAGTGGTTAATGGTTCCGGACCTTTGCCAGCTGCTGTGGGTCTGCCAGGGTTGGCTGGGGCTATGTCAAGATTCTTGAAACTTTAGTTTCCAGAACCCAGTACTTATTTGTCCTTTTGTTAAATGAAAGTCTTGTGTTTAGAAATTTGTTTGTTACAAACCTCTGTAAAAGTTTTGTGTGGACAAAATGTTTTGTTTTGTAGAAAGAAATTTTCCACTTAGCAATGTAGCATTGTAAAAAAAAATTCTAGCAACCATATCTCTGTTATATAAATAAGTGTTTGCAATTGCCTTTCAAGCCACATTCATGAGTATCTATTGAATATTACTTGCTACTTGTGATTTTTATTTGTGCTTAAGCCTTCTGTAGTTTCTGTTCCCCCAATACCCTAAGGAAACAGTAAATTTAGGATTTTTTCATTGTCCTTGATTGGCCTCTAATAGTAATATTCTGGGCAGAAACAGAAGTAAATGTGTAATTTCACAGCTTGTTTTACTCCACAGTTACTGGAAGAAATAATTTATAATAGGCAGTGAGAATCTGTGCTAGACTGGGAATTAAAATAACTACTTGAAAGTTGATCACAAGTATACCTATAGAGGACCCCAAATTTGACTTTATTGAGTATTTTAAGAATCAGATTGAGTGTATCTGTTTCTTTGTTACCATTTTTGAAGCCTTAAACTTAGCTTTTCTCCCTATACCTTTATAAAACTCTTCCCCTAAACATAATGCCCTTTATGTTTTATCTCCACATTTCTGATAGTATATGACTTAGGCATATGAGCATGTCTTAGAGAATATTGTATATCATCACGTTGTCTGGGAAACTGAGAATCAAAGTAATTGGCTCTCTTGTTATAATTATTTCTTATCATATTAAAGTCTAATCTCTTAATAAGAGTAAAATTTCTACCAAATCTAAATAATCATATTTAGATATTCCTCAGGCTTCATATTTTTATAGTATAGACAACTATAAATTGGGAAATATTTAGGCTAGAAGATAATATAACATACTGCTTAATGTTTGGAAAAAAAGATACTGGATTTTTATATATGAGCTTTAAATGATTTTTTACGTACTTATATTTTGGTCATGATGGTAGCCCATTGTCAGAGCTGGTTTTTTTGCAATGTATAATATTTACATTTGTCTCTAGTTCTTCAAGCATCATTTACAAATACTTGGGACATAACAAAATATTTCATTTTTATGGCATACATTGACCAATACAGTTAAGGTAAAAATAAAACAGCTTCCACAAATGAATCCTGACACATGAAGAATGGGGGCCAGGGAGATGGCTCAGTGGAATAAGCACTTCCCTGGCAAGTACAAGAGTCTGAGTTCAATCCCTGGTTCCGCCAAATACAAAAACATGAAGAATGGTTTTCTGAATTCTAATTGGGTCTGTGAATAATTAGGGAAGGAAGCTCTGTCTCTACTTTTTAGTTTATTTCCTCCCCTTTCATTTTTCATTTCCTTCAGACTCAGAGTAACTCAGTCTTTTGACATACAGATATTATGCCAAATTACAAATTGATGCATTAATATCTGTCCCGTTGATTAAAAATCATATTAGAAATTTGGGAACAAAAAACCAAGTATGGCATATTCTATTAAAGCATACTTTTTACATCCAGTTTATTTTCATCAATTCTTTTTTAAGCACATTACTGTTGCTTATACTTATATTTTACCTATCATTTTATCAGACTACTTTTTGGATGACAAAGTTCAAGGGAAGATTTTTTTGGAGGGTGTTAATGCAATATTTTCCAAAGTGTGTTTCACAGGAGGTTTAGGTAGTTAGAATGGAATTAAAGACTACATTATCCACACCTGTAATCCCAGCACTCGCGAGGCTAAAAACATGAGGGTCAGTATGAGGCTGAGCTGCATAGTGAGACCCTATACCAGATACATTAAAAAAAAATTAAGGGGCCGGGGAGATAGCTCAGTGGAATAAGTGCTTGCCTGACAAGTGCAAGGTCCTGAGTTCAATCCCTGGTATCTCAAAAAAAAAAAAAAATTAAAAACTACATTATCTTATAATCTTAGGTGTAGGACATACTCGGTTAAACAAATTTTCAGCACTCTGACATGTGCTGGGAGATGTGAAGAGGGTGATGTGTCCTCCATGCCTTTGGCCACAGAGCCTGTGTTCTTTGGAGCATATTATGGAGCTGCTGCCTCAGTGCATGCTGGGATTGGATCTCTGGCCCTGTCTCCAGTGTCACCAGCCATCCTATAGTAGCGAAAGTTTCCTACCCTGTGTGGGAGGTTTGCCAGTGTATGACTCAGAGTCATTGTCAGAACCCATTAATTACAGACCTTTATAAATAGTCACATGATTTTGTGCTGCTAATATGGGCAGTTTGTCATTGACAGCAAGCACATGGCTTTTGCATCTCAGTTGGGTCGCATAATGATTCATGGCCTGCTGAGGAAGGGAACCATTCTATTTAAGAGAAGACAGATTTGTTCTATCCCAGATGTGGTTGGCACACAGAGTCTGACCTCTGGCTGCTATTGTAATGCATCAGTAAGCACACTATAGTGAATCACGAGTCATCTGATTGATTGATTGATTTAATTTTTTTTTTTAGGTCATTTGATTTAAAAGAAAATCTCTCCTCTCTTTTCAACTTATATCCTCCAGGAAAGAATATGCTGTTTCCTTTCATTCATCCTCATTAAACTGGGTGTGTGCTGATACTGGAGGCACCACTTTGAATGTCAGTACTTTGACTTGGAGCAGGGTCTTCCTATCAGGTGGCTGTAATCCCCGCATTCTGGGAGGCTGGAGTAACAATTTAGGGAGATTCTGTCTCAAAGGAAAAATAATAGGAAAAGGGCTGGAGTTTTAGCTCAGCGCAGAGACCTAGACTTCATCCTCAGATCTTTGTACCCACGTTCCAGTGTGCACATCTGTACATACACACATAACAGCAGAGGTCATGTTTAAGCATAATCCTTGGGGACTTTGGAGAGTGAGTGATTCACTGACAAGAGTTCTTTTACCTCCTTCAATGGAGCATATATTTTGAACCACTGAGGTCAGTCATAACTATATTTTAACACCAGAACCTTTTCAATGGGGTGAGGTAATAGCTGGGCATGGTGTTGCACACCTGTTCTTCCAGTACATTGAAAGCTGAGTGAGGAGGATCTCCATAAGCTCAAACTGCCTGGTGAGACTGTCTCTACAAAAAGGAAAAATGATTTGATGACCTTCCTTGGCTTGTACCTTAGACATGTGGGTATAGGATAAGTGCTTTCCTGAGAGTTCAGGGAAGTGAAGTCTCACACCTACCTTAACTTACTGACTGTCTTGCCACTGATAATCTACTGCTGCTCCTGATGGAAGTTGGCTTACATTATGTTATCTTACAATTTAGGCCCAATGCTGGGGGTGCCTCGTGGTGATAGAGTGCTGGCTTAGTGCGGTCAAGGGCCGGGTTTGCATCCTAGTGCCACAAAACAAGTAAGCAGAAAATCGCAGACTTTACCTAGTACATAGAAATTCCCCATCAAAGGACCACCGGAAGTAAGCGCCTGAAGTGTGCAAGTGGATATTGTGTTTTGAAGATTTTTTGGCCAAATGTTGTTCTTTTGATTATATAACCAACATTCTGCAGCTGTGACTCTTCCTTGTCCTTCTCTTACACACATGCATGGCCCAGTGAGTGGAGAGCCACCCACCTGAGGGTAGTGTTTTGATGCCTAAAGGCAAGACTTCAAAGTTAAAATGGAGAAGGTTGGCCATAGGAGGCTGTCTGACTGCTAGGCTTGAGTGCCAGTAATGAGCTGAGTGGTATTAGTGAGTGACATGAGTTAAAGAGAAAAGATATCTAGGGAAAGGAAAACAAGTTGAGAGAAGGGAGAAAGTGGAAGGCATCAGCTGATGAAGAGACAGATACCCTGCACTACTTGGATCTATTGGCTTTAATTCAGGCTCAGCACACCCAAATTCATCTTTACAAAACATTTTCTGACATTTTTTTTTTTTTTTTTTTTTTTTGTCTTTTTGAGACAGGGTCTCACTATGTAGTTCAGGCTGGTCTTGAGCTCACTTTGTAGCCCAGACTGCTGTCCAACTTACACTGATCCTCCTACTGCAGCCTCCTGAGTGCTGGGGCTACAGGTGTGCACCACCACACCCAGTCAGACCATCTTAATTTGTTAATCCAGTTGTATCTTATGCCATATCCCAGGGAGCATAAAGTCAAGCTAGATCCCTTTTTAAAGGTCACATAGGAATTTTGGATTTTTCGGTAGACTGAGATAATTAACACCCTAATTATAGCTTTCCATTTGAGCCTTTCAGTTCACTGGATGCCTACTAGAATAATGTACACAAACTTAGCTCTGTTGATATATAAACTGTGTAATATTTTAAAGCTAACATCATTGTTTTTCCCCTTCTCCAAGTACAGCATGTTTTGATCTACATAGGGAATATTTTTAAAGAGTGAATGTCTTAAGAATGTAAACAATTGGGAGGGGAGGTACAGCTGTTTATGATTTACTTTTTAATCTTCTGTTCTTTCATGGCTTCTGAAGTCAAATGACTTTTATTTACCTATTATAGTGTATGGCTTATGACTTTATAAGTATAGTTTTTCTGGTTCTTATTTTGGCTTTCTAAATAAAGGACCGAGGAACTGAAGAAAAATTGTGGGATAAAAATATCCTGGTGTCTTCCAGGTCTTGAAGCAGAGGCATGGTGGTGGTGGTGGGGGTTTGAGGCAGGGTTCCAGTCCTTATGGTGAAAGAAGGATTCTATTTTATAGGGTCAAGAACTGTCAGGCCTCACGCTTTACCTTCAACCCTATTTATTTGTCAGGATCTCGTAGTCACTCCCAGTTGCTTTGTCTGTCACTGTCTAGACTTCCAGAAATGACAGATTTCATTTTTAGTGTTTTTACAAGAGACTACATAATAAGTGATAAAAATGTGCTTTTATGATGGCAGTCTTTTTAGCCAACTATTTTCCAGAAGGGAACGTGTTTCTGATATCCAGATGTCTATTATATGTTTTAGCTCATTCTGTTTAGATTTATCAGTGTGGCATTTTAATATGTAATTTCTCATTACCCTTTATAAACACAAGGCTGACCCTTTGCTTCTTTTTATAAATATAACTTCATGTATTGCAGTAAACTCTATTTAGATGAAAGTTTTGACAACACTCCCGCCCTTGCTTTTTATAGAATTGTCCATAAATTTGTGGTCAAAAGCATGGAGTTGAAGTTCCAGTTGCCTCCTTTCTGAGCTATAATACCTTGAGAAATTTGCTCATTTTTTCTAAATCTCAATTTCTCTGTCTTTCAAACAGGGGCAGTCATATAGGCTAAGCATTGTCACAAGGACGGCATGAAATAGCAATCTGGTTGTGGTGGTGAATGCCTGTAACCCCAGCATTCAGGAGGCTGAGGTGTGAGGATCATTGTGAGTTTGAGGCTAGCCTGAGCTCCAAAGTGAATCCAAAGCCAGCCTCAACTGCATAGAGAGACCCTGTCTCAAAAAGTTTTTTTTTTTTTTTTTTAAAAAGACATTTATGTTAAGCTTCACATGTAATCCATGTTAGTAGAGACTGTAAATTGCTGTCTGTGTGTTCGTGGGTTAATTTAGAATTCCCCACCCTCTCCACAAAATATTCCTATTTAGGGAGGGAAGAGGACACAGGTAGCTGAAATTACTCTTAACGAAGTTAGATGGACTTCATGAAACGTTTATGGGGAGCTATGATTTTCTTATAGGTTCTTTTCCTGGGAAACATAGACACGTAGGGAGTTAGAGATAAAACACCCAAGACTAATTTAATGAAGAATGCTAATTGTAAACACTCACCATCTCTGAAAATTACATTTGATGGCATATCTGGAATACAAGACTCTCCTATGGCTGTGTACAGAGTTTTGCCTTGCACCTAATAAAGTGTTAAGATGGGGATTACAGAAATTGAGGTGCTTTAGAATTGGGCTTTTAGTTAGGGACAGTCCATTGCAAATCACGATTGACTCATGGAAACAAGTTCATATCAATATAGCATCTTCATAGTCAGTGGTTGAAATTGGTAGTTTAAGGCCAGTGGTATCATATAAGTAGAATTCTCAGAGTTTCAAAGACGATTCTATGCAGATATTCTTTCTACAAACACATAAAATAGCAGAGGTGGAAAATCAACGTTAAGAACCTTCCTTCCCCTTTCAGTTCCTCTTTCCTCCGCCCTCTCCCAGTTTGGTTTCCGGTAGCTTCTCAATACCAGATAGAACAAATTAATTATCCTGTAAATGGTTGTCAAGATCTGAACCTCCTTCATTATAGTCACTATGCATTTAATTCTCACGACTCCTGAATGAGAAGTTTTATCACCACTTTACTCAGAAATTGTAGCTCAGTGAGGTCAATGAAATGTCTTAAGTTCCCTGTGGGAGTGGAGCTGGGTCCTCCTACTGATGAGTGACCACATGACTGTGACAGAATGTCCCTTGCAGGAGGTCTGCATTCCTGTTGCATCCATAGCCCTGGGTAAAATGTGTCCTTACTCTGTCCCAGCTAGTTAGGAAAACAACTCGTGTGAGTTGCATGGCATGTGAACTGCATAGTCCAGCAGTGGTTTTGGAATTAGCTCTTAGGGAGTTTCTCTGGCCACATCATCATTTTCATACCATTTCCCAAAGTCATTAGAAGCTTATGCTGGCCTTGTCCAAATTGCTTTTCCAGACAGTAGAGCTGCACCTCGGTGTCCAAGCACAGAGACAGGCCACGTGGATGCAATTGCTGTCAGATAATTAAGGCTGGTCTACTGCTGTAAAACGTCATGGAGAGCAGGACAGAAAGAGCCTTGTGACTGACTTCTAAGTAAATAGGACTGAAGGATGCGTCTGCCTGCCTTCCTGTAGAAACTGGGACCAGTTTGCTACTGTCTGGTATCCCGAATGGAAGTTATTAGCCCACCCCGGCCTTCCTCTCTTGCTTACTTTTTAGTAAGAGAGTTTTGGTACCTTCACATCATATGGGTTTGTTGCTTCTGCTGATATTACAAAATGTGCTTCTTCTGGACCTCTCTCTCCAAGCTGCAGTGGTTTGGGAGATGAGCTATTTATGCTAACAATTATTGTTGCATTTAGAAAAGGTGGGGGAGAAGGAATTAATACGCAGTGGGAAAAGGGAGCCTATTTTGATATCACTATTTTTGATGTTTCAAACTTGATGAAAATGCTGTAGACTGTTATGATCAGTAAACTGTTATCTCAGTTCTGCTCATTCCTTTGGGGTGAGATCTGAGTTGTCAGTTTGGTGGCTCTTACTGTTTGCCAGACTCTTAGATGATAAAGAGGTGGTTTAGCTTCTGCTCTGAGCCTTGTGGTTTACTTGACCAAAGGTGACCATAGGGCAGATGTATTTATTTCATTGAGCGGTGACAAGTGCCTGCTTATTTTTGTCCTGGTATTCATCACCTGAGGCACATGGCCTTCCTTCAGTTGCACTTGACTGAATTCCTCAGGTGTGAGAGTAGTCAGTATTCATTTTGTACAGAGGTAGAGAAGGGCTGGGGAGATGGCTCAGTAGAATAAGCGCTTCTCTGGCAAATGCAAGGACCTGAGTTCAAACCCTGGTTCCGCAAAAAAAAAAAAAAAAACAAGAGGTAGAGAAGCATTGAGTCACATGCTTTTCCCCAGTCTAGCTGCCTCAGCCTGTGAGCCTTTCTGCTTTGCAGTGTTAAAGTGTGGCATCATCTTTAGTTTTAGATTTTTGTAATGAAAAAGAGAGCTAGCATGGACAGGATTGGGTCATGGGATTTTTACGACAGGAAGATAAGGAGAGGGGTAGTGTTTGTGAGTCCCAGGTGAACTCTGAAAGCATTTATCTAGACAGAAAGCCTGGGTCACAGTCAAGTCCATGGAGAAGACCTCCAAGGTTTTCAGGTGTGATTCCCTTATCATATGTCATGTCTGCTGTGTGCCAAGTCAGGAAACCAAGTGGGTGACGACTTCAGATGACTTTTGTGCAGATTTAGACAGGGCCCATGATAGGGCTTTTAATTAAGTGTTAATTATAGCCTGCCAATGTTTGATATAATAAGATAATGTGTGGTTCGCTCTTGTTGTGAAGGCACCGTGTCAGCCTCTCACACTACAGTCTGGAAAGAATAGATGCCATTGTTTTCTTCATGAAGTCAGGAACCACAGTGGCTCTTGTGGCCATATGTTAGGATGACTTGTTATCACTTGGAAATCTCCTTGTGCTTTCTACTTGTTGACTAATTTTTAAGAATTTTCAACCTGGTCTACTCTCATTCATGATGCTTCAGGTACCCATGGCCTTACCACTTTTTTTAAAGGTTACATTTAGGCCAAAGAGACCTAAAATACCTTCTTAGGCAGAGTTGTTATAGGTAGAAATAGTAACTGGAATTTGTATCTCAGTATTGTCCATTGATGTGATTGCTCATTTGTTTGGTGATAGATCACCTTCTAAGAGAGGCATTTATCTCATGACATGGGAAAATCCTCTAGGAAACAACATTCTGATTTAGGAGTAGTTTCTTGGCATGGCTAGTTGATTTATTGTAAAAAGTTAGCTAATTCTGGAACTGAGGGGAGCCTAACACTTAATCTGATTTTCACTCCCAGGTATCTGAGGGATTCAGCACATGACTGATAATCACAAATAGCCTAAGCATCCCCTTGTTCCCAGTAGTTGCTCATTATCTGAGCTTAGGAACTGATTGTGAAGGCCAAATATCTTCTCTGTGTTGGTAAATCAGAAAGCACTAGGTCAGCAAGCAAAAGACCCAGAACTGGGAGTGATCTGGGAGTTACTTGGTGGAGTCGGTTGCTTTTCATGGTCAACAGTGATTGAGCTCCTGCATGTGGACCACAGTACTACGTGCTGTTCTCCCCTTGGAAGTTGGTGCTTTGTTGTAAACTTGGGAAGTTCCTGTTTTCCTCTGTAGGAGAGACAGAGAGGCATAGGCCTAAACTGGTTATTTGGATTAATTGCTATCTTTAGTAAACGTGTTCTAAGGGAATGTAACACAGCAGAGGTTAAATTTTAAGCAGTGATAATTTGAAAAAGGTCATACACAAGAGGAAGGATCACTGGAACCCTAAATGGTGGCAGTGGCAGAGATAGGAAGGCCCCAGAGTGGGAGCTGTAGGCACAGGACTGCCTTCCTTGCCTCTCATTTGTGCCTAGGGTTGGTGTGAAGCCCAGAAACAACTGTCAGACTACCTTTGAGGCTTCCTCCATTTCTCTGGTGAAAAAGAGTCATAGTTCCAAAATAGGATTTCTTAGGCCCAACCCTTGACATTTCAGAGCCAGATAATTCTGTGTTGCAGACTTCTGTTCTGTGTATTGTGAGACAGTTAGTGTATTCTTGGCTTCAAGCCACAAGAAGCCAGTAACGCCTCTCACACTCTACCATTATCCCAGTTGTACCCCAAAGTGTCCCTAGAAATTGTTAAATATCCTCTGTGGGGCAAGATTTCTCTGGCTCACATGAACTGACAACTGATTTCATGTACTAGTTGGAGACCAGGAAATGTCTACGATGAATAGGAGATTTGGCCCCATGAACATGTTCCTATGAGGTATAGCTGGCCGCTGCTTGGGCTCTGGTGGGCTTCAGAGTGATTCTTCTTTTCTTTCTTGGGATGTGGCCTGCTCAGGGTTACTGTTTTAGTTCTAACTGCTACTGCCATATAGACTATCACAAACAGCACACATTTAATCCCCCCAGTTCTGGAGGCTTGGGTAACCTGATCTCAAGGTGTTATTTAATTGAATTTTTTTTTTTTTTTTTTTTTTTTTTTTTGGTACCAGGGATAGAACTCAGGACCTTGTGTATGGAAGGCAGGTGCTTGTGGCACTGAGCTATCTCCCCAACCCTCTAAAGATGTTATTAATCCATTGTCTGGTGAGGACCCTCTTTGGGTTTTCAGATGGACTTCTGCATCTTCTCACAGGGAGAAGGGCAGAGAGCAAGCTTTCCTTCTACTTTTGTATGAGTACTCTACCCCCATGGCTTAATTGTCTTCCAAAGGGCTCACTTCCTGATGCCACATTAGGGTTTCCAGTTCATGGTCGTGTGGGGAATAATTCATTCCATGGCAGACACTGATAAGTATTGGCTAACATAGATCCCCCAATTACCTTATTACCACCTCCTAAGGAAGGACCCAGCACAGCTGCCCGCAGAAAACTTTCAGTTCAGCCATGCAGCCAGCTCAGCACCACAAGGCCACCATGCAATTTTAATTCAGAACGCTGTTAGGCAATGTCTAAGCAAATGGCATTTTCCAAATTACAAGGAAAGAGGCCAGGATGTCAGAGAGTGGAGAAAACAGAGAGGTTGGAGTGCAGTGGAAGTAAGACTTGAAAGATGAAAGCCAAAGAACAGAGCTTTGGGGTCAGTGGGTGAAAGGTCAGCCCTCTTTGTCAATTGGGAGAGTTTTAGCTCTTTATGTGAGGCGGTAAAGGAGGGTTTGCAGCCGGTCGGAAATCTATACCATTGTCTGCTTCAAAGACCTTCGGTTGCAAGCAGCGGTGTGCGCATTATCAATTTTTTCAGATGATCTTTTCCGAGTTTTTCTTGCTCTCGTTTTCCAGCTGCCAACGATTAGAAGTGCATCTGGCAACAATTTCGGTTTTTCAAGTTACTCTGGCAGCACGGACTGGCTGGATCACCTCCTGTTCAGTTTCTTCAGATGGGAGATTAGGGAAAAGAATTTGGGAACAAAAGCCACCCAATTCCTCCCCCGCCCATTATAAATATGCTTTAGGACCTGGAAATGGCGCATTTAAAAAAAAAAAAATCTCACCGAGCATCCTTTTAAACCTATTCATGTGATTTCTTTGTGGATGCTTTCATGTAGTATTATGAAGCTTTTATTAGCAGGCTTAGAAAGGGCAGGGGGCTCAGGGCTTCTAATTTCTTCTAGCAGAAGTCACCCTGGATGGAGTTTCTGTAGGGAGCAATGCTTTGCGATCCTCTCAAAGATATATGAATGCTTCTGTCTTAATATTAAAGTTGGTTCTTTTCACTGTGCAGGTAGGCAAGTCCTTCTGTAAAATCATATCACAGGGTGTATTTTTAGCATCCCTGGTGCTACCAATCCCTTTTCCTTTAGTTCTGGGATTTCCCCTTGCTTCTTTCTCTCCAAAATAACTTCCCAAGATGCATCCTAATTAGCTCCATCCCTGGCTGGCATTTGGTCTCTGGATTTTTGCTTGCTTTAGCTGATACGTTTTCAAGTACCAGGAGAAGATGGCCTAGTTTTTAATAATAGTGGTTACAAAAGAGCTAATGATCGAGGGCTTGCTACACGCCAGGCACAGTGCTAAGAACTTTTTGTTTCATCTCAGTGATAGCCCTGTGTAATGGATACAGGTGTCCTGTGTAACAGATGACAACCTTGGGGCTGAGGAGAGTGACCAACTTACTGAAAATCATAGAGCTAAGAACAATGAGAGAGCACACAATGGAAGTTGACTTAGTTTGACTTCGAGTTTTAATTTGAAAATAAGTTTGGAGTTAAAATAACCTTTTAAAAACCTGACAGACATGTCATTTTCATTTTCAGAGTAACCATTTTGGAGTTGGAATTTCCTAAATTACATTTTAGACCTCAAAATTGCATGCAGGATACTCACCAGTCAGGTATTGGCAATTCAAGGGAAACCCACGTTTATAGCATTACTCCTTCATGGCGAGCAATGCTTAAGAGCTTATCTTCAACATGGCCTGGTAAACATGGGTCCTGAGCTTGGCCTTGTGTAGTCCAACATAGTGGTGCTGTTTTCTACACCCCTTGACATTGGCTTGTGTCTAAGAAATCACTTTCATAGCCTCGAAATTTTTATGACTTGCAATTGTTTAAGAACTCTTAAAGTGAAAACAATAAGAAATGTGGATTGAATACATTTGAACAGTACTGACATAAACTTATGTATTTATGACCAGTTGGAATTGGTTTCAGAATTGTTTTCATTAGATCGCTTTCCCTTTTTTTTTTTTTAATAATTCCCTTAACCACCAAGAATGATGGATAAATTCTTCCCATTTTTCTCCTGTTATTCTTGTTTTTTCTTCTTCTGTATTTTAGGGAAGGGTATACAAGGTATTCAGGGTCTCACTCCTAGATCAGACTTGTAGTGATCTATTTACAGCCTCCCAAGAGCTGGGATTACAAGCGCGTGCCACCACGCCCAGTCTCAATTGCTGTCTCAGTGTACCCTGGGGGCAGTGTGAGTATGGCAGGCCCTGGGATCAAACCTGCCCCTGCATCTGCTTGCAGGTGCTTTAATCCACTGAGCTATTGGCTAGCCCCCCACCCCTGTTTTTTTCTCCTGATATTCTTAAAGCAAGAATTTTCATTTTTGATTTAAAGGATAGTTAGCTAGGTGTGTGTCAGGGGGACAGACTTCTATGGAGCTTGAGCAGAGGACTTGTTTGGGCATGGCCTTCTCCTCTTGTAGGACAGTTTAGTGACCTAGAGCAACCCATGGGAAGGAGACCAGGGTGGCATTGCTGAAGTACTTGTGGTTCCCTTTCAATATGCTTGTTCAGTTCACTAGATGTTTCTTGCATTACCAAATTCTTCCATAAAGCCAACCACAGTCCACGTTATCAGGGACTCCGGTTAAAGCCTGTGGTGAGTAGGAAATAGATTAAACACAGGTTTTCCTATTTCTGCAGCTGCCAAAAGTGATGTCAGTGGCGTTAATGATGCTTACCTCAGTTCTCTGCAGACCGGGGCCGTCTGTGCGAACGTCTGCTCTGGGCCTGGTGTGTGCACTGTTTTGGAAAAACTGAAGGAGGCTGTGAAACAATTGAGTAGCCGGACAGTTACTCAGATGGACAGTCCAGCACTTGCTTTCTTGCAGCACTTTGACTTCAGGGAGACAGGTCCAGATGAGACATCTCTTTATTGTTTAAGAGGAAAATAAAGACAGCAGTGTAGCCTTGCCTGATTCCCTTTTGTCCTAATTACAGCCGCAGTGTTGCAAGCGCTTTTTACTCTTTCTACACTACATTGTAAATGAAGCTGTGATGTAATGTAAGTCTACTGTTTTGTTTCAAAGCCAGACCTATAAAACCTGTGTCCTGTGTTTTGACCATTACAAACAAAACAAAACCCCAACCCAAAAGGTGAAGTGTTAATGGAATATAAGCCTCAGATCTGCAAAATAATCCCTGTCAGGGAGAATGTATTGCAAAAATACCCTCCAATATGTGGAAAAGGCTGACTTTTCTGATTCTCTTATTCAGGTAGAAAGACTCTATTGTGTCACTTTTGTGTGTTTTTCTAACAGGTTTATTTTGGTTGAACTCTATTAAAATTAAAGCTCCCTGTATCCTAGTTACTGAAACATAGAGGGATTTTTTTCCCTTGGTCTTTGTACCTTGATTCTTGTCATCTATATGGAGTATATTATAATATTGGTAAAAAGTAGAGTTTCTTATTTATATGGGGGGGGCTTTGTGGCATGAACCATATCTTTTATCAGCATCTTTTGTTGTTGATATAAAAGAAAGGAAAGTAAGCACAGTGGATAGTCTTTACTTTGAAAGATTTCTGAATGTGTTTTCAGATTTCCTAAATACATCATTGATGGACTTCTTTAGTGATTGAAAACTCTATGTTTTTGGTTGAATTTACTTTCTCATCCCTGTCTTGAAACATTTCCAGATCTCCCCTCTGCCTTTGTAGCAGGCCTAGGAGAAATCCACAGAGCTGAAAGCATTCAGTCCAGGAGACCACAGCCAGTGCTGACAAGCTTGATGTTCATCCCCTCGGTCACTCCCGATCTTCCTGCCTTTTCATAATCCATGTGCCTTTCTTCATTGGTGGTCTTCTAGAATCACCAGCCCTGCCAGAAAGGCTTTCACTAGGACAAAAGGGGAAGTGGAGCGAGATGGCCTCTCACATGCTGGCGTCTCTTCCTGAGTTTCCTTCCTTGGCAACCCTGTGCACACGAAGGTCTGGCCGGCAACTGTGTTATTCTCACCAGCGCTCTTCCGTGTGACTCGTACCCCACGAGAGTGCTATTTCAGCAGCTCTGTGAGAAAGCTTGGCTTCATCAGTCAGTTGCCCTTTGCCACTGAAGACTATGAAACCAATCTTTTCAGCCCAATCCTCGGGTTTTAAAAGAAATTGATATCCTTTCTTTAGCTCATATGGCTTTCTCCTTTTAACATCAAGTAGCAAGCATCTTGGTCTTACCTTTAACGTGGGTCTCCACTTATTTGTTGATTTTTGATAGTGATGACCTGGAGGCTTTTTTTCACTATTTAGTTTTGGTCTTCTCTGCAGTCCAAGCTTATCCCCACACTCCCCAGCTTACCTATTAAAGAACAGAGTTCTTCCTCTGTCCCAGACTTTTGAAGGTCACTAGACTTGCTTTTCTTTTTAAGTGGGTGCTTGTCATAGCTAATTCAACTGACTGTGATAATACTAGATTATATCGTGATGCTGTCATCTAAATCAGGTGAGAGAGTGCATGGTGTAAGTGCCAAAGTTCCTTTAATCAGGATTTCCTAGTCTATCAAGTAAATCAGTGGTCTCTTTTATTCATCTGAGATTTATAGCGTGACTATTAGAATCAGGAATACTCATCTATTCCCAGAAGAAGAAAATACTTGGGATTGATGTATTGGTTTGTTTTGTGTTAACTTCCTGGGCTTATCTGCCATTTAAAGATTTAGAAATCCTTAGAAATGGAGTACTTCTGTGATACTGAATCAGCCTCTATGTTACTTTGCCACTTGTGAAAAACACAATCAATTTAAATTAATGGTACCATGCATTAAGTGCAGGGTCATCAGGGAAGTAGTGGAAGAAATGAATTATGGTGGATATTAGGTGGATGCAATACTGTAAAAGGGGAAATGACTAGATCCAAGAAGACAGAACAGAGACCCCACAAGCACTGTTGCCAGCATCTTGCCAGGTAAATCACCATTCTCTAGGCCGTCCCATACTTCCAACTTGGTAATGGGACACCTCTCTTCTCGGTTGAAGGAAATCTCCTCTGAGAGAAATTTCTCCCTGTCTGTGTTCTTTCCAAAATTTGTACCATCCCATAAAGACTTAGGCTTTTGAAAATCATACACAGGAAGCCAAGGCTTTTATTTTTTTTTTTATTTTCTAATTATTTGTAGTGAATTGAGAATATAAGAAAAGGATAGAATACTAGTCATGTTTAAAAATGGAGTTAACATGTTGAAGAGTTTCTCATAACAGATTTTTAAGAATGAGAAAGATCTGATTATGATTTGGGTATTATTTTCCTCTCCTCCTCAAAAATTTTTGACAATTAAGTACAAACTTGCAAAAGTCCAAACCCTTCAAGTAAATAATGAAATTAGAGCCACAGGTAGGTAGTGGTTTTCCCTGGGTGGCAGGAATTACAAATAATGCTTATTTCTTCTTTGTATTTCCTGGAATTTTGTACATTGTCTGTATTATAGTGAAGATATCGTTTAAAAAAAACCTCAACAACTATGTGAAATGAAAGAAACATTGCTTTGATACATTTCTTTAAGTGGAGGAATTTAATTTATATGAATGTTTCTAGCTGAGTCTACAGTATAAGATTTCAAACAATGGTTTCTATAGAAGAAAAGCTATCACTGCAATTGTTTTTAAAGCACAATTGGATTTTAGAAGAGTTTCTTTCTGGCTACATTTTAGTATATGACAATAGCAAAACAATTTATCATATTGTACAGCTGCTTTTTAGTAAGAGTAAAAACTGCTAGTAATGCTCTAAGCTGGTGTTTACTACTACATTGGACTTGACTCAACAATTTGACAAGTTGCAAAACATGAAAATATAGGATGAAAACACGTGCCAATGGTTCTGAATAAGAAAATGCTTTGTCGAAAGAATACAGATCCTTCCACTGTACCTATATCTTTGTAGCTATCACAGATGGAACTCTCACTAGGCCGAGACTATGTGGAAGAAAGCAAATGACTTGTTTGTTTTACAGCTTTGGTAAGCATAGTTTAAGTAGGTAGAGTCCGGAAGATGTAAATCCCTCCTGGATGCAATAATGTAATAATCCATGAGACTCAAGTAGCTTTGCCCAAGTGTTGACTTATTTGATAATGCCTTAAAAATTACATTTTTCATTACTGGCAATGGGATTAGGTGGGTTTTATCTTACAAGAAGACACACACAGACAGGTACAGTAGATACTGACGCGATGATGAAATTTTGTCAAAATGTAATTTGCTGCTAGCAAATCTTGTGACAGGTGCATCATATTTCTGGGTTCAAGAGTTATTCCCCAAAGATATAACTGGAGAGAATGAATCATGGCACATCACCACTTGATATTTGCTCAGTGTCTTCTCTTAAGGAGATATTTTGCTTTTTCAGCTTCTGCTTTATTCATGTTACAAATGAACTTCTGTATTTGTGGATCACTACAGCAATATTTGCTACCTGTGGTTGTGAAGTTGTATACATAGAATGTGTTGAATGTGCATAGGTCTGTGTCATCCTTTTTGTGTGTATTATGCGGTTTATCATTGCATTTGTATTTGTACATCACTTATAGATATTTATTGGATTGAATAATTGCAGGAAGCTGGTGTTTTTCTTTAATCATATTTCTAAATGACAGAAATATGCGTATACAGACCTCAGCTCTTGTTCAAATGCATTGCTTTATTCAAGCTCAGCCTGTCTAGATTGCAAGCATGTGGAGGCAGAGATATGGGGAGGTGAACTTAATTCCCATAAAACATATTTTGAGCTCTGTTTATAAAGTCATTAGATTTCCTTTCCAACTACTTCATCAGAGTAACTGTCACGAACAACTATGTTTTTGGAACTTCAGTTTCTAAACTCTTTTTTTCCTTGGATAATACCTTACTGGGAACCATTACCCTGCTTAATCAGTTCCTTTATTCACCATATTTGGCTCTCAAAGCTTTTTGGGCTGTCTGCAAAGATCAAATATGCTCTCCATGGGCTCAGGCTGGCTCCTATAGAGACCATTCAAAAGAATATGCCCAAGGCAGTTACAAAGAAGGAGTGGGAATTTGAGAAGGCATTCCGAAAATGCTGCACACAATGACTGCAGGATTGGAATGAGCGGGTAGCCCCAAGGAGGCTGCTACAAGAACAGATTTCACTGGGGTGTCTGTTCAAAACCCATGTCGTTGTGACACAGCTACATTTGATGTATGTACACACACATGCAGATGGGAAATTCAGATGTTTCCTTTTAAATTGTTTGTTGCAGGCCTGTATTCACACTCCTGAGCATCACCTCGTACTTCACCTCTTTCTTTCACTTGTTTGTACATTTCTCGGTCTCTGAAAAACCAGTAAGTAGCATTTGTGTCAGAGATAAATGTTGACCTCAATTTATGATAAAGGGCTTTTAAAAGTGGTAGGTAGAGTTTAGATGGAAGGCATATGATGGGATTGAGATGTCCTTTGATTTCATGCTTTTTGAACATAGCCTGGAGAATAGCAGTGGATTTGTAGTGGACAAGAGCACTAGATTTCTGCCTCGCGAGAGGCTAGATTCTCTTCTCTCCTCCCAGGGCCCCCATCTCTGCCCCGAGCGTCCATGCAGGTTGGCACGTGTACTGATAAAATTGGGTACAGTTTGTTCTTGCCCTGTGCTGTTCATGAAGCCTTCTGGATGAGATTCAGATAGAAAATGCAAAACATACTGTGTGCCTGTTGCTGTCCCTCCGTTGTACATCTGGCACTTTCTTTGTTTGTGAAAGTCCTTTAATATGGCATGGCCTTTTTGCCTACTTTAGCCCAGATCTATCACGTTGTGCACACGTTATGTATCCATCGTCTGGTGGAAACCTTCCCCTACTAGTTTGGGAAAAACTGGAAAAAAGAGGAGGAGAGCCCTGGAACTCCTTGAACTGGGGTGTTTCCCAGGAAGGATAGGCTTTTATTCTTAGAGACTTCAGTAAGGAAATCTGTTTTTCTGGCAATTGAAGGGATCAGCCTGGAATGCTTGTGTGTGTGTGTGTGTGTGTGTGTGTGTGTGTGTGTGTGTGTGTGTGGTCAGTCTCTTTTGCAGTACAAGGAATTGAACCCAGAGCCTTCCCACTGAGTTATATCCTCAACCCTTTTTAATTTTCTTTATTCTGACAAAGAATCTCACTAAGCTGCTCGGGCTGAGCCTGCATTTGTGACCCTAACTGCCTCAGCCCCCAGAGCCTTGGGATTATAGGCATGCACCACCCTACCTGGCTTGTTTGTTGATTTTTGCACTGGGAGCTCTATGCCAAGATTTTATTAGTAAGTAAAATAATAGTCTGTTTACCTGCCCTTTAGAAACATAGTTAATATTTTAAAAGAAACAGAAACCTCCTCATAAAACTAGTCTTCATTTGGTAAACTTCCACTCATCAGAAAGCCATTACAATATGTAAATCATGAATGCTGGTGGATCAAACCCAGACTTGCCTCATTTAAAAGGAGGAGAAAGAAACAAAAGTTACATTGGTCAACACTGACAGTTGTATTAGAAGCCACTGCTACCTTTGTAGCTGACGTGGACCTTGATCGTATCTTAGAGCAAGTCCTTGTTGTCCTTATAATTAGATAAAGACCTTTTGGCTCATCCATCAAGACTTTTCCCCATCAACCCAACCTCGATCTGTGGACTTAACTCCCTCTGCCCCGCTTTAACTACTTTGCTGTCCTGAGAAGCAGCATCTTTTGAGTGGGCAATGGCTACATTATCTCCCAGGGCCCTTTCTAATCATGTATCTACAGAGAGAAAGATGTTGTGTCCCTTTCCTTTGGTCCTCTCACATTTATTGCTATGTGGCAGGCCTTGTGCTAAAATCTGGAGATACAAAGCAACAATAACACATCCCCCATTTCCATGTCCCCACGTTACTCTTTTTCTTGTAATTCAAACCCAGTGTGTCAGTAAGGCACTTGTTTTATATTCTTAGCTGGAAGTATTCTCCCCATCCTGCATGTATCTAGAGCTTTTATTCCCTAGTGCATGTATGGAAATTCCCTTGTCTAGTTTACATTTTATCTATGTACACATTGAGCTTCCCTGCCTTTGTAGAATTGCTAGAAGGAAAGCCCTATAGAAGAATTTAACTGTGGATCCTCCTTGTACTTAATACAGCCATTTCTTCACTCAACAGGCATTTATGATTACTTAGTTTGGGCTGTGTGCTGTAATAGATAACTTTTCAATGCATGAAAATATGAACCTTTGAAGGAATATTTAATGTAATACTTGAAGGCAGGAGATATTTTATGAGGTTGAAAAGGAGGCTTCACCCTGAGGGAGAATTATGGTTAATACACCTTTGAGGCTAGTCATAGATGGCAGCCAAAGAATCCTGTGCCTCTGCCTGAATTACTTGTTACTGTTACACCTAAGTCCGAATCCTTTTCTTTTCTTATTCAATGATTAATGAAGTCTGCTTTGCTTGCATCTGCTTTTGCATCTGAAATTCTCATGTCACACAATGTCACATTAAAAATTGATTTCAGATTTTGTAATGTTAAGCTCTGCAGCCTCAAATGCTAACATCTGCCGTTGACTTTCAGCCCAAAGGAGACTGAGCACAGCCTATCTGGGGTAACCTGCTCACCACATTTTGCGGCGAGTTTACACAATTACTGTAACGGACCTCTTTTGCTTCAGTTGTCATGCCAAATAATTTGATGTTTCTGTTTGGTTCCTCAACCTCTAAAATGTCCAGATCACATCAGTTTGTTTACTGATTTCATGTTGACTGCGTTTAATATGTAATTGCTTCAGATGCTTTCATTTTGAAAGAAAAAAAGTTAAAGGGAGGTTGTTGGTTTTATTTAGGTACACAGCACTGTTTGTACCTGTAATTTCAGTTTATCCGGTAGGGCCCTGCCTCCTGTCCAAGGAGAGCTTCCCAACTTGTGCCTGGCTGTGTGTGTTGAAATGGTGATGGTTTCTTTTTCTATAATTTATTAACTTATTTTAATAATTTTATTGAGAAACAAACAGCAATGAGACAGTTTCAAAACCAATTAGTAGGACAGTTTCAACAATTAATACGTTGCATATTGTTGTAGTACTAGTTATTCATAGTACAAGATGCAGACATGATATCCTGCCCACAAACACTAATAGAGCAAATCTTTTTCTATTCATTGAATTAAGAGAAAGTAGCTATATATCTATCCTATTTTGAATATACAGATCCTTCATTTGTATCCCCCCTTTTTTTGTACAGTTTTGCCAGAGATGGGTATTCCATTGCCATTCAAATATTGTAGGTGTGTGAATTCAGCAAAATACTCCAATGTAGTCTGGTAGCCCATAATAGTAGTGGGTTACCCGAAGGACTGGCAACGTCAAAAGTTGTTGACTTGAGCCTTCCACAGCGCGGCACTGATGGTTTCTTTTTCCTTCTCCTTTTCAGAATGGAGACCTAAATGACCTCAGCAAAGCCTCCTTTCACTCTTGGGTACCCAGACTATTTCATGCTTCACAACCAGGACCTCACATCTTCCTCCTCAGTAGATGGTACGATGCATCCATTTCAGTTTGTTTACTTTATACAATCCTCAGGAGTTCATTGACTGAACTGCACATTCTAGAGTGTGCCAAGCAAAAAAAAAAAAAAAAAGCACTGTGACACCAAAAGAACGCGTCTGCTGTTTGATCTTCAGCGTGACCCTTACGGACTTGGCCGGCCACGGAGAGGTGATGTACCACCGTCATGCCGCGAGAAGACGGTTCCTCGCACTGCATTTACAAGATGTGTTTCATCTGCTGCTGAACTGTGTGTGACAAACCATCGTTGTAAATTATTTCATATAATACCGTTCACATTGGGTGGAGAGAGTATTAAATATTTAACATAGGTTTTGATTTATCTGTGTAATTTTTAAATGAAAATGTAACATTTCTTAAAGCACATCTTTTTTTGGGATGTGGAACTGAGGTGTACAATGTGCTGTTGTAAAGGGTGGAGCAGGTGCTTAGAACAAGGCTACAAAGAATAGAATAGGGTATGATCCTCATTTTAAGATTGTAATTCAGAAAAATAATATAATAAGAATCATAGTGCCATAGATGATTTTCAATTGTACAGTTATATTTGCTGATACTATCTCTTGTAATATACACTTGATGTTGAGCTTAGTTCCTTACAAGAATTAATCTTAATTTTATATTTTTTTCCTGTAAGCCAATAGGCCACATTAATTAAATTGAAGAAGGATATATTCTACTGGGGTATTTTCAAGTGTCAGCTGAAAATTGGCTATTGAATGGAAGAAAAGGAAATCGAAGTCTTCCATTGTATATGTTGTAAAGAGAAGGCGACCTGGGTAATCCCGTCAAATCAAAAGCTGTCTTTGGAATGAACAATGTGGGTGTTTGTAAATTCTGGAAATGTCTTTCTATTCATAATAAACTAGATATGTTGAGCTTTTCTTCTCTCCCCTCCCCTCCCCAACTTCTATAAACATCCTGCTCCATTCCCACCGTTTTTTTTTTCTGTGCACACGTTATGATATTTCATTTCCTGCATTATTGAGAGGAGTTTAAGACAAGTGAGTACTTGCTAAACAGATATTAAATTTCCAGAAAAAAAAAAAAAAACTTAAAAAAAAAAGTAATCACAACCAAGGCTATTTGTGAGCGTCTTTAAGACTCTTATCTTATGTATTCTGAGAATTTCCAGTGTTAGATTATGTGACTGAATGTAACTGGCCCGTTTGCCCTGGTGGGTGCTGGGCTATTAGTGATTAGTGAATAAGACGCTGTACAGAGAACACATAAAACCATAATGACCTGCTATTGAAACATCAAATGAGCAGTGAAACCGTTAACTCTTGTTTGGAAAGTATACAGATCTTGGAATTTTTCCTTATAAAACAGAAATGGCAATGACCACACTGAAAGACATTGCCTGCAGAATTTTAAACCCTTTTATTGGGAAGCCTCCTAAAGGTTCATGAATCAATGCAAGTATCAGACTCCCTTTGAGTCAGTAAACTCTCTGTCAGGCATTGAGTGCCCTGCTGTTGAGAGGAGCAGTATTTTACTATCTGGGAGGGGTTGAGCTCTGAAGGGGGCTACAAGGAAGGGGCTGGTATTGGAGCACACTACAGTGGCTGCTGTCTTGACTTGCTAGCTGGGGAGCCCTGCTCTACCCCAAAGGCAGTGGAGATAAGTGGAACCCCATGCCACTAAGACCTGTGTTAGTGCTTATTGAATCAGATGGCATGTACCTCACAGACTGTTGTACAATGTTCATTGTTGCAGATTTTAATCATTTGCATGCTCATCAGCTTCCAAAATAGGTCTGTAGTCCTACGGATCCATTGTTTTCTAGGAACTGGCTGAATTACATCATTTCCTATTAGTACAGATCACTGTCAGTTTTGACCATCTGATATGAATGTTATTTTTTTTTGTAAAAAAGCCTTTCTTAGCCACACTAATTTTTAAGTTTTGAAGTATTCTGATTCACACTCTTGCTAGTGTAAGAATGCAAGCTGTCCTGCTCTCTTCCTTTGGGGACTGAAGTAAAGGGGGAAAGGACCATGTATTTTCATATAAAGCTGGTTATTATTTCTCAAGGAACCTTGACTTTGAATATGCAGAATTATCAACACACTTTGGGTGAAAACAAAAATGAACAGACTGGAAAATCTGTCTCTTCATTGTTCTCTGCTTAACATTTTGTTGAGTAAAATAATCATAAAGGTAGATCTTATTTAAGCTGCTTCTAGAGGTACCCTAGCTGGGTTTGTTGGCAGCAGCAAACTTTACTGATTTAAAACTGGAAGTTGCTGATACTCCAGCCCCAAACCCACGTTCTGGCTCCTCAAACCGTTTACTTTGAACACATCAGCTGCTAAATCCATGTGTTTGGTTCCTATTGCAGAGAGAGTTGGCTTTTATCTATTTCAAAGTATTTGTAGACCCGCCAACAGCATACATTAGTGGGGCTTTTAGTGACCTCTGGTCAACCTAGAAGTTAGTGGCTTTTTCTTTATGAGACCCACCTTTTACAGAATTCTTTCTTACAGACTTAGGCAGAGTTTAAAACTTCTCCTTTGTGAAAAGCACAAATGCTTCATGGCTTTGATGATATCTTCATTCTGGGCAAAATCATGGCCTGAGGACCAGCTGGGAGTAAGGAGAATCCATTAATGATCAACCACCTGGGTCAATATGGACAAATCAGTACTGATGTTGTGTTTCTGGCTATTTCTTGCTAACTTTCAAAGGTCAGGGACTCTCCTGACTAATCTAGTGGCTAGCAAATAAAATAAAATCTACTCAGAATCATCTAGCCAGAAGTACCGATTTAAAAAAAAAAATTTCTTTGCCTTTTGTCTTCTAGCAGTCCTTTCAATGTGAGACAAAGTACTATAAAACAATTTTGCTGTACTGTAAGAGACTGTACTTTATGGTACCGAAGCCCTGTTTTATTCATTCTTGCATCCCAAGTGCAGTGTGCCATGTAGTAGGAAACTTCCTTTTTCTTTACTACAGGTGATTGAAAGGTGGAGGAGGCGGCTCATAGCCCACTGCCAGTAAGAATCATGGAAAGTAGTAAGGCTGTGAAGGGCTGTGACACCGGGGACAGGGAGCTTATATGCAGGCTCACACTGCTGTAACGGCTCTGTGGGTCAGTTCGTCACCTGGGGAGGCTGTAAAACCCAAAGTGGAAAAAGGAAGACCTTGAGTGAGGCATGCGTAGGACCCCTTGGAAGGCATGCCAGGGAGAGCAGGTGGAAGCCAAGCACACGGTGCAGCCACTGCAGCGACTGATGGGGTTAGTGTTCCCAGGACAGGGCCAATGAGAGCTGAGGCTGAGTTCTATATGTAGGCTACGGGAAATTTGAAGGGAGAGGTGTGCTCTTCTAGAAGTGTGTGGCAGTCTGACCTTGCCTGTACAGAAACAAAGATCTCCACTCAGGCTGTATGCTTGGTACAGAGAGCAGAGTCAGTAAACCATTCAGGGTTTCATGCTGGTGCCTTTAGCGATTTTTAAAGCCAAGCTGAGATTTTCAAGGTCCTTTCATACATAGCTCTATAAATCGGTCTCCTATGGGTCACTGCAGGATGTGTGGGTCAAGGAATATGTCCTGCATGCTTGGAACTAGCGCGTCAGATGAGATACCGGGGGGGGGGGGGGGAGCTTGAGCGTGATTGGAAGTCTTTGGCCCTACTCTTAAAAGATTTGTTATTCATAAGCAGCATATAATTAACTGCTATGATTAGAAAATGTATGACTTAGATGGAGCATTGTCTTCCTTTTTTAGCTTGTCATTGGCATTTGTGATGTGTACACCAAGAGACCTGGTGTGTGAGCCTTGTACTGTTCGCCTGGCATTTGAATCCCTCATTGCTTACGCTGTTCTTTTCCCCAGTGTTAACTACAGTGCCATATGATAGGATGAATTCACTGCACAGGAAATGGTGTCTGTAACCGTGCAGACACCAGTAGTGCATTTCTGTTTTTGCTTTAGAACTTCGCCATTGGCCTGAGACTGTAGTGCCCTGTACAGTGTTTTTTTTCTTGCAAACTACTTTCCTTACTCATCTTGGCTCCAGGGTAGGCCAAATCAACTATGTGTTTATTTTCAGCTACTGTGTGTGCAGTTTGGTTTATCATCTGAAGATGGTGGTGCTACTCATGGTGCTACTTCATCTGTGTACAAGAGACCAATACATGGTCTGTATTGCTACCAAAACATTTACTGTATATATGTGTATATCATACATACTATGTATATATGTAATGGGTACCAGGCCAGGTTTATATTTTTCATTTAGAAGTATTTCACTTTTCCAAGTTTTCTTTATAGTGTTGTGCTTATTTTCATTTTTGCCCCCGGTTCTGTCTGGTACTTAGAACTGTAGTGTCTTCATCGTTAATTAAAGAAAACTGTCTAAATGAATTCACAGAGGTGAATGCTAATGATCCTTACTGTCTTTGATTATGGGCATTTAGTCGGGTAAGAAAAGTATGTATTATTTAACATACTTTCCTAACTGATTTTTGCCTCAGATTTGCAGCACTCTATCCCTTTTCAGTTGTCTTCAATGGCCAGGTATGTAGAGAAAAAGGCATCTGAGAAGATTATAAGCTGCTTTTGCAGGTGGTGATACCAATGGAGAAGGGAGTGGTGGCGGGTGGGCCCCTGTCCTCTTCATTGCAGGACGGATGTTCTGTTCATGCCTCAGAAAGACCTGCAGATCTTGAACATGCACATGGTTTCCCTGTTGAAGTGCAGGTTGCCATTCTGAGGTCGGGGGCCAGGCCTGAGAGCTTGCATTTCTAGCCAGCTGCTGGAGCCAGGGTTGCTGGTCCCCATTTGCTAATGTCCTGGTCGCAAGGCAAAGGCATGCTCACCCCTGGCCATGTGTTGCATCATTTGGCCAGTTTTTATAAAAGTGTTGATGGCCAGGCCAACCCTGGCTTAAGTGGTGTGGGGGTGGGGTCTGGACATCAGTTGTTGATTTTCATGTTCCCTTGGAGATTATAACAGGGTCAGGTCAGATTATAGCAGGGTCAGATCTGAGAACCACTGCTGGGAAGTGTTGCCCAAACTTGCCTGATTATTAGAGCTGCTTATTAGAAATACTAATTCCCTAGGGCAGACTAGAAATTTTTTTTCAGCAACTGACTTGTGATAGGCAAGTTTGGAAAATCCTAATTTCTCCACAAATGGAGATTTTGGGTTCTTTCACCACTTGAAGGGATAGAAATACCTACATTAAAAAAAAAAAATAATAAATCATGTTGTCAATATAAAAACAGCTAAAATCCCCTCCCCCCACACACACATGCTCCTTTGAGATTATTTTTGCTTGACCAAGTTAAAATAGAAGATGATTGATGTGTCTCAGGTTGTTAAGCCTAATGCAAGTTACTGGAATTTTTGAAACAGATTCAAGATTAATTTTATATTTTAAATGAGCAGGATGCTCCACCGAAAGCACAAAGCCTGGCTTTCCCGTCCTTATTTGGTGCTCAGGCTCGAAGGATCTGTGCCCTGGCACTCTAATGATCTTTTTCATTATTTGGAAGCAGCGCACACCATGATTTAATAAATGCTTGAGTTATTGCTTGACCTTTGCTTTATTCACTTACATTCATATTTAAAAACAAAACAAAGACCACTGGTCTCTCCCTTCCACTAGTATTGCAAAGGCAGCATTACTTTATCCTTTTTGAACTTATATGTGGGGTTCCTCTCTCTGAAGGGCCCACATTTTTTCTTTGAGTGTGTGTTTTTACAGTTCCACCTGATAAATCCCTTTATGCTTCATGTGTCCCAAAAATTCCTTTTCTGTGATGGAAGTCACTGCTCCTACCACCTGTCCCATGGGTAGGGTGAGCCAAGGTTCCTCATCTCCACTTTGAGGGCCTTTTGGACCTGTCTGGTAATATTTCTTGGTTCTGGTGCAGGGGCACATGAGCAAGCCCAGCAGAAAGCTCTGAACCACTCCCCCCCCCACCCCTGTGCTTAGCTTCCCTCTTTTGGTGGTGCCAGGGATTGAACTCAGGACCTTGCACTTGCCAGACAAGCTCTTAAGCTTATTCCACTGAGCTATCTCCCTGGCCCAGGTTCCCTGTGTCTTTTCTCACACTCTATTCTCCTCTTTCCTGTTCTCTCACTCTCTGTACCCTCTTCACTTCTCTTTTTTCCCTTGTTCTTTTGCTCTCTATTTTTTTGTCCTGTTGCTTTTCTCTCTCTTCCTATCTCTGCTTCTCTGTGTTTCTCCATCTCTGTCTCTCCAACAGTTTTGAGCTTATCTTCAGTAGTTAGAGGCTTTCAAGTCCCTAGAAAATGGGTACACATAAGTGTACCAAAGATAGGAAATGCTTGTTCTCCCTCATCAGAAATGGGAAGAGGTGTCTGGAACTACTTTCTAGCGTGTCTCCCCTAGGGTTAGCATACCCCATTCCTGAGTCAAATGGAAATAAACTTGCTCACCAGGGAGACACAAATAAGGACAAACCCATCAGGTGTCTCCAACAAATGTTTTCTCATATTAATAGAATGGAAGAACTAGTCCTGAGACAGTGGAAGGAGCTGGTTGGTCTCAGGATGATGCCTGAAGCCATCTCCACAAATTACATCCTTTGCTACAACACTAGATAAAAGGAGATTCTCTGCTCTTTTAATTGCCTTTCTCTCTCCTTTCTTCACCTCTCTCACACAGCAACTGAGGGCCCAAGTTGCATTCACCTAATACCATGGCTCTCCTCTTCGGGTTGCAGGGTACAGATCCTAAGCCATGCAAGTCCAAATGGCCATCTAGGGAATAGATCTTCAGTGATGCAACCCTCAGAACCTAGCAGTCTCTACTCAAATCAGGAAGAAGCCCCTGGTTTCCATTTTTCTTGTCCTCTCTTGCCCTTTCTAAAGACTCATTCTCTTCCTTGTCTTTGCTCATCTTCCCCTCAGAGGCTTCCATATGCTGGCAACTCCAGATCCTTTGAGTTCAGCCTTCAGCCTTCTGTGGCATCTTCTATGGCCTCTCCCAGTACTCAGCTCATCTGCTACAGCTTCTCTTGGGAGTCTTCTGGGGTCTCCTGGGACACTACTCTCGCTAGCTTGCTGTCTTCCTCCACCTTGTTTTGTTTAGTCTCACATTTGTCTCTGTATCTGACACTGTGTGTGCTTTGTAGTTGCTGAATGATATCTCCAGATTTTCTTCTTTTTGCAAGTCTTCCTGAGCTCTTTACATATGTTACAGTTCCCTGCATATAAAGGCAAAAAAGGAGACAAGGAAAAAATTAATTTAAATGTTTTATTTTAAAGAACATAGCAGCTTCAGAGCACAAGGTTACCTAAGCTTATCCAGATCTGTACTTTCTAAGCATATTTATGCTTCTTTTCTTCTAGCCCAGCATATCCAAAGTCCCTTAAAGCTACAAGCCCATAAACTAGCTTAGTTGATAAGGGAAAGGACAGAAGCCTGATCTGAAGAAAAAGGAGCAGATGGAGAGCGTTCAAGAATGTTTCTAGACAAATCATCATAGATTCACCTATTTTTAAAACAAAATGATAACAACAAACTAGTCTAGGCTCAGCCTTTCACCTGTAAAATGACCCTTATCTTTCCACTTATGGATGGGAAAGCCACATGAAATCCAGCCAAATGTGTGTGGGAGCTTTGGGTTTTGCATATTATCTGCACCAAGCACTTCTATACACCAGAACTTCTGGTACTCTTGTTTAGGGATACCAGTGACTAGAAATATCAAGATGGGCAAAAAAGAAAAACAGGAATAAGGTGCCTGAGGATATTCTGAATTGGAGGCCTGGCCTCTCTTCACCTGACTGAACTGCTGAGGCTTCTCCGTGGAACAGGGTCCCCCTTCTGATGCACATTCATTACAAGAGCTCCTCTAACAGACTTGGTTGGCATCTCATGACAATGGCCACATGAAACTATATTAGGAACATATTTGTTCCCAGAACACACACACTCAGGATGTCCTACATTCAACTTCGGGGGAGCATATTGGAGTTTCTTAGGCAATATCCTATCAGCTCCCTCTCTGTATGCCATATCAGAATTCTCAACCTCAAGAAGCAAATTCTTTTCATAACAACTATAAAAGAAGAAATGAGATAGTTGACATTCTTCACTATTCTAAAAGCAGTCTATAAATCTAAACCCAGTAAAATAAGTCTAAACTTATGAAGAATGGCATGGAAATTAAGGCATTGGGTAAATTTGCATCATGTACCATCCCATAGCATTATCAGGATTCTATAAAATATTCAAAGTTACAAAAAGGGTTACTTGAGAATTTCAGTGAATTCTTACATTAATCTTATACTCCACAATCGTGAGTTGGTCATCTACAGCCTACGGGCCAAATCCAATCTGCTTGCTTGTTTTTATAAAGTATTATTTGAATGTGACTGAATTCATTAATTTACATATTACCTACGGTATTCAATGACAGAGTTGAGAAACTCTGACAGAGTTGAGAGACTCAGTGGCCTGAAAAGTAAAATATTTGCTGTCTGGTTCTTTATAGAAAATGTTTGCTGGCCATTAACATAAATAATTTTTCAAGACAGAGTATTGGGGTTGAGACAAGATCTCTTGCCTGGGCTTCTCAAATTCTTCTAGATCTAAGGAAGTTGTCATGGTATATGTTGGAACTCTGCGGCCACGGTTAAAGCACTGCTGGATAGGGTTCGTGATCATTTACTAATCTTTATGCACTTGATCCCTGAAGTGTCAGGATGATTTCTTTAAAATGGTTTAATGAGGAAAGAGGACTGCAAGTTTGAGCCCAGCCTGGGAAACTTAAGGATCTAGTGAGGCCCTGTCTTAACATTTAAAAATAAAAAGGGTTGGGGGCTCAGTGAGAAAGTACTAGGTTCGGTCCCCAGCACTGCAAAAACTAAGTAGTTACTTAATTTAAAATTGTCTAATTTATAAACACTAACATAGCTGTAACCATTTTATAATTAGCCAAACAGAGCTGGATTGAGTAGGGTTAGGATGATACATTTTTTGTTAATGGCTCAGTTTCTGTAGATTTAAAGCAAAATAAACAAAATCTAGAATTAAGTCCAAGGCACTTTTCTCAAATAGAGGTTGAGTTTTCTTGCACATCTGGATTTAAAGTGTAAAGTGGGTTTTGAGATCCAGAAGGAAAAGACCTCAGTGAAAAGTGGAGAAAAAAATCAACCAGCATTTCTTCTTCATTCTCTTTTTCTAATTTCTGCTGAAGTGCTAAGAATAGAAACAAGTGCCACCAGGACTGTGAATTCTGGCCAGGATAACAATATCTGGTAACCTATGAAGAAACAATAAGATATTGGAGAATTATTGGATTTGAAAAATGAGTTATTGCTCTAATCTGAGTCATTAGGTAAAATGTAAAGGCATTCCTTGGTGCTTTTATCGTAAGATCTCAATACACACTCATCACACCTTCAGTATCGTGGAAGAACTATTATAAGCTAGGTGCCAGGTTTGGCAGAGAGCAAGGCCCTGCTCTTTGAAGTTTGCATATTAATTCTGGAAGTGATCTCAGGTTTCAACCTGTCTGGTTTGCTTCTTTTATAGATAAGAACAGTGGGTTTCAGTTCTGCTTCCATTTAAAATGATTTTGTTTCAAAATCAAATTCATGTGAGGTCGATGAGCTTGAGTTCCCGAAGCGCTGAGCTGTCCCTCGCCTGGCCCTCCGTGGAGCCTTCTCCTGGGCCTGGGGTGCAGAGTGTGCAGTTGGTGCAGGGACCTGAGAGGTCACATCCTGACAGCTTGCTGAGGAGCTGGTTTGGAGAGCTGTCTCCCAGAAATGGCATGGGAGGAAACAGCGGCAAAATGGAGCAGAAAGCTGGAGTGACGAGGAGCAGAATAAGAGGGCAGCAAACAGCCCCTGCCCTCGGAGGCCTTCCTGAGAGGGCGGAAAGCATAAGGCGCAGCGTCTGTGCTGGACACACCGCTTCGTTTATCATCCCATCCGACTCGGTGTTTTACCACCTAGATTCAAGAAATGGAAGTCACCAGCCTCTCACCTTAGAGTTCAAACATCTGCCCTGTTCAGATAATTGGAACCCCAGTAATGTCTATAGCTCCTGCAGGGAGCAGCTGCTTGTTATTTGTTGGAGAACCACTTACATGGTCCCTGCGTAATGCTCTACCCCAAATGTCTATAGATTCTGTGACAATATCTTAAAGAGTGGGCTAAGGTGTGGACGAGGCTTGTCCAAGTTGCCCAGGTGCCAAGTGGGATTTCTACTCGCATCCTTAATAATAGAAAGACATGGAAAGTGGACCAAATATCCACACCCACCCGCCTTAAAGCACATTAGTGACACTAGTTGTCAGAAACACCGTGGAAACTGACCTTTCCTCCATCCCCTGCTTCCACCTTCCTTCTCTTGTGCTTTTTTTTTTTCCCCCTGTATTTTAGAGAAGGGTCTACAGGGCATTCAGGGTCTCACTACTAGATTGGACTTGTTTACAGCCTTACTCAGGGTCTTACTACTAGATCCTCCTATTTACAGCCTCTCAAGTGCTAGGATTACAGGCACGTGCCACCAAATCCAGTAATCCAGTCTCAATTGCCTTCTCAGTGAGCCTTGGGGGTGGGGCTGGCACAGCAGGCCTGGGGATCGAACCCCTGGCCCCTGTGCCTGCTTGCAGGCACTCTAGTCTGCTGAGCTATTTGGCCGACTCGTGGTTTTGTATCTTTTTTGTTTTTTTATTTTTTTTTCCATTTATTTTTATTTTATTGAAATACAAATGTCAATCAGACAGTTTCAAAACACCATAACCATACAGAGTCCATGAAATAATACATTGCAAACTATTTTCATAACGTTTTGGTATTGTACAAGGTGCATACATGATATTATATTTACAGGTTTTTATATAGCTGAATTATATCAAAGATTCAATAATTATTTACCTAGTGGATGACCATAGCACTAAAAGCTGACATAATATCCTGTCCCACCACCAATAGTGCAGATCTTGCCTCTCATAGAATTATGTAGAAGCACAGCGTT